>QQSS02043328.1:0-18050 GCA_003687565.2 Craspedacusta sowerbii
AGATTATCAAGGAACTGAAGGCTGAAATAGAAAAACTAAAAAATTAAGCAGATAAAACTACAACATCTGTCGAAATTGAGAACCAGATCGTTAATTAATTGAAGGCTGAAATACAAAGATTAAAAGCTGATGCATAAAAAACTCCAAGGTCTGTTGAAGTTGAAAATGAGATTATCAAGGAACTGAAGGCTGAAATAGAAAAACTAAAAAATTAAGCAGATAAAACTACAACATCTGTCGAAATTTAGAACCAAATCGTTAATTAACTGAATTCTGAAATACAAAGATTAAAAGCTGAAGCCTAAAAAACTCTTGAAGTCCAATATGAGATTATCAAGGAACTCAAGGCCGAGATCGAAATTTTAAAGACTGATAAAAAGTAAGCATGGCAAATTATATCTTCCTAATAATCATTATCTTATGCCAAACAGAGTCCATATTAAGCCAAACCAGGTGTTGATAGCCAGATAGTGAATGAACTAAAGGCTGAAATACAAAAATTTAAAAATTAAGCAGAAATTCTAAAATCAAAAAATTAAGCAGGAAAAACTTCAAGTTCTGTTGAATTAGAAAATGAGATATTCAAGGAACTCAAGGCCGAGATCGAAAAATTTAAAAATTAAGCAGAAATTCTAAAATCAAAAAATTAAGCAGGAAAAACTTCAAGTTCAGTTGAATTAGAAAATGAGATTATCAAGGAACTCAAGGCCGAGATCGAAAAATTTAAAAATTAAGCAGAAAAAACTCAAAGGTCTGTTGAATTTTAAAATGAGATCGTCAATGAACTGAAGGCTGAAATTCAAAGATTAAATACATTGACAGAAAAAACTCCAATGTCTGTCTAAATCGAAAATGATATTATCAAGGAACTAAAAGCCGAGATCGTAAAATTAAAGGCTGACAAAAAGGAAGCATGGCAAATAATATCTTCCTAATAATAATTGTCACATGCCAAACAGAATGCATATTAAGCGAAACCAGGGTCTGATAACCTGATCTATAAAGAACTGAAGGCTTAAATACAAAGATTAAAAAATTTAGCAGAAAAAACTCCGATATCTGTTGAAGTCTAAAATGAGATCTTGGAACTGAAGACTGAAATACAAAGATTAAAAAATTAAGCTTAAAAAACTCCGAGGCTTGAAATTGATAACCAGATTAATGAATTGAAGGCTGATATAAAAAAATATAAAATAATTGATGTCTAAAAATAGAAAGTTGAAACACCAGTTTTTGATTTAATTGAAAATTAAGTTAAAAAATCAAAGTAATAGCAAAATACATAATTATATAGATTGCAATAAATGGTTAAATCTTTAAGATCTCAACTGTAAAAAACTTCCAAATAAAAGTCTTAGTTCCTAAAATATAAAAGATAAAATTAGCACAAGCATAACAAATAAATTCAAAATTTAAAAACTCTTTTAAACAAATCTTAAACTTAACACCAATCTTCCCTTTAGGCTCTTAATAAACTCAAAATACACTACTAATCTTAGCTTTCTACTATCAAGAATTCTTATTCCAAATAATTATCAGGACTCTAATACAAGATCTCAGACCTCACAGCTAAAATACTATATTATTAATCTCTCCTTTCAGTTCAAAAATAATCACATAATTTAAGCTTAATCTAGTAAAAATTGATTCCTTCTGATCAGAGTCCGCCTGTTGCCTCTCAAACTATTTCATTAAATAATTAAATTATTTCACGTTATAAGTAACAGAGTAAAGTCCAACCAATCCATAACTCAATTGACAAGGATTCCCCTTAATATGGCATTAATCATAAAAAGAATCAAAAAAACAAAATTAAAAAAAGGCATAAATCAATGCTATAGTCTTAGAGCAAACAATAATAGCCCTTGGTTATTACCCCAGTTTTACCAATTTAATAGATTACACCTCCTCAATAACAGCCATCTAAACTTCAACCAAGAAGCTAGACCGAGACCCCGGCCTGGTAGAGTAAACAATACATGTTGTTGCTGGCAGGGTATCTTGCAGCATTGCTCTTTGCTTATGCTACTTCTTGAATAAATATTTCATTTCTTTTTGACACTCATTTTATAATTTTTGGACCATTATATTTCGTATAACTCAATCTTTCTGTCGAACCTCTTCGCTAAATCTTCGACAACCAACTCACCTGGGTACTCCTGGTTGTTCTTCAATCTCAGCACTTTAATGAGCTAGACCTGCTCCACCAGGATGTGCAACTCGACCAACTAAGATTTTTCAGAGGAGGGTGTCCTTGTCCTTTTTTGTTTGAAGTGGACATACTATTAGTAGAAAATTCTATTGCCTTGAAGGACTTACTTGCTCAGTTAGAGCAGAATGCATTTTGCAAATTCTTTATATTATTAGTATTTATACAATTTTAAATTGACTTTCCGCCGCTTCTACGCCTTCCTGTTTATCAGCTGGTAGATTATGTGCTCCTTCTCATCCTGCAGCTTTTTCTGGAACTGGGAAAGAAACACCCCCTCCGAAATCGCGCAATCGATATAATGGCTCAAGTAGTTATTGAAGACCCTATCTTCTGTCCGCTTATAGATCTTCCCCTATTTGATAAAAACGAAATAATTTACTAAGTTCATCTCTTGAAACGAAATATTTGATGTGTGTTTGAGGATCTGCTCTTCAATCTAGTAGAAAAGAGTCAGAGGACGCTAGTCAGTTTCACTCTACAAGAAAACGATGGTGCAGAGTTCGACTTTGGAGGTGGAGTCCCACCTGGAGGCAAGGAGGAGGTTTGATAGATAAGACTAAATGTGGTATTACTAGAGATGAATGATAGTCCAAAATAGGCGCATTTCTTAGGTGTCGAATAATCTAGCCTCCTTAAACTTCTATATTATCATTTATTTGTCAGTTGAAGTTGAATGAGATAATTTGTCAATATCATTGTCACTCTCAAAAAGGACTTATAGACCATCCTCTATTAGGAGCATCTCGGCCTATACCACCTCACCACCTTCCTTAATAGGCAGGGCAGGATCACTGTACACGCACTCTTCCTCTAGGCCAAGCTCAAAGGATTTCCCGCCTAATAATGCGAGTTACTGGTCTACTCGCAGGCAGGCCGATGCTAAATAAACTTCGGAGGGTGGCCTCTGCCCTAATATTACTATCTGTAAATAAATGATTTTTAAGATTCGGACACAATCCGACTCACTCTGCTATACAATCGAGAGTCTTTCTACTTCCACAAACTTACCTCCTAAGATCATTTCTCTCATGCCACCGTTTAGAGAGACGATAAACGGAGGGAAAAGGGCAGGACTATAGGATAAATTGTCTAGAAGGTCTTCGAGTGGTGCAAACTCAAGAATTAGAAATCCATGGATCCTAAGCAGGCGGCATAACAAGTTGGCATCTAAAAGAAGACGCTAGACGACTACCAGATGCACCTAAAGAAGGCCTGGCGCAAAAACTTCAACTTCAATTAGAACCAGAACGAGAAGGTAGGGGTGCTTAGGAATTTTGTAAAGAAAGACAATTGAATTAATAGTGGATTAAGATCAATTTATTTAATGCTGCCTTTATACAAAGTATTTAGTCTTTTGATCCGAGTCTTTTCCAAGCCTTTAGTAAATTACACGAAAAATCTTTAACTCCACAAGCACGCCCGACTTAGAAACTTCTTTTTGTGGCTGGGTAATTTTTACCATAACATAGACCAAAAAATCAACAGAAAATTTTTAAATATCAACAGCAAGGACTTCATCGCCAAGAAATTGAATGATGAACTTGCAATCATTAAGGGTGTCTAGTTTTTCTACTAGATCTTCCTATACACTATCCTTATCACGCTACCCATTATGGAAATGATTAAGGCCGACAGATAAGCCAAATAAAAGAAATTGAACCTTGATAAAAAGTTGGAGTCGCTGGAGACAGGATTGGCCAATAATAGCCTCAAAATTAATTAACTATAATAGCAGATAAGCCAAGTCAAGGCAAGGCAGAATATGCAGGGAATACTGCTGCAATCAATAGCTATGAGCAAAAGATGGGGTCGATCCTTCTCCATAATAAGCGAAAACTGACATTTGAAGTCAATGTCTCCTGACATTCGGTTTGTACCTCCCTCTAATCGGCATCGGATTAATGACGGCCTGCTCGAACTATTAATATTCCTGGATCAGTTTTTTGTCGATCTGCTACTTCTTCATTTGAAGGGATATTCTACGAGGCTCATGTCCGTTCCGATGGGTTTCGTTAAGAGACCTCCTGACCAGATATGGATTTTTTATAGAGTTTCTTATTTGGAATTAGTTGGGACTTTTTTGCAACAAATCCTCTCTTTTAGGGAAAAACCTACCAGTGGTGTTAGTCAGGGGAACTAACTCTGACTTGCCTGACTCATTCTATTTGACCATGGAAGTCGATCCAGAGCGAGCCTTATTGATGGATCTGCTATTTCGACTCTCTCGAGTGCTCTAGTAAAATTATTTCATGAGATTGGAAAGTCTTGGATTATTGATATTAACTTCCTCATTCCGTTTGAGAGGTTAGATCAGCGACTTATCGAACTTCTAATCCGTCAGGTCTGCTATAGAATGTCCCCCTTACTTCAGCAGTTTTTTGAGTAATAGGTAGTAGGAAGTAGTTATGTGGTTGTGTCTGTTTGATTAGATGTTCTTTACAGCGACTTCCTTGTCAATCTTAAGTTCGGCCAGTTTGTCGACGACGTTAAGGTCAATCGGAATTCGATGGAAGCCCACTTTGATTCCGACAGCTGTCTGTATTTTTGATTGGTTTAGCCATCGGTGTTTTCGTATCTACTCTATGCTCAATCTTTTAGAAGGCTCGACTGTCAGAATACCCCTTAACAGGTCCTTTGCGTCATTGCTCACGAATTTGGGTATGCTATAATCTCCAGCTAAAATTTTTTTGTAGAGGCAACTGGTGTTTGGGTCTTAGAACGGCAAACAACCGCAGACCATCGCGAACAGAATAACTCCGCATGACCATATATCCACTCCCAAACCAGCGTATTTTTTTCCCGCTATCATCTATGGGGCAGCATAACAAGGCGACCCGCAGGCAGTTTTCAACAACTAAACATCGTTGGATAGTTTTTTGTAGGTGTTGGAGAGTCCAAAGTCTACTATTTTTACTCTCCTGTCATAGTCGATCAGCAAATTTTAAGGCTTGAGGTCCCTGTGGACCACCTTGAGTGAGTGTATGTACTAGACCCCATTGAGTATCTGTTGGAAGATGGCGCAGGCCTCTGGCTCCGGCAGCTTCTGTTTGTTTACAATATAATCGAAGAGTTATCCTTCGCTGACGAACTACATTACTAGAAAAAGCTGCTTCTGAGTTTATATGATTTAGTAGAGCTGGATGATGTTCGGATGCCTTATTAATTTGAGGATGTGGATCTCCCTGGAAACTCGCTAAACGTCAGCGACGTCTACAATTTTTTTCTTCTCTAGGACCTTGATGGCGACCTTCTCTCCAGTGGTGACGTGAGTGGCGGACTTGACTTTGCCGAAGGTGCCTTCGCCAAGGGTCTTTCCAAGAGCATAGTTGCCGATAACTTTTTGGGGGGGTTGTTGCTAATCCATCGTTATAAGGTTGAATTAAGGAATCAAAAGCGTGAGATTATAAGGTCATGGGTCGGTCATTGAAATTATAAATAAAATGATTTAGGAGAAAAAGGACGAGTATTTAGAATTTTTGAAGACTACTTACCACCTTGGAGAGAATTAGAGTGTCATGGGCATTCCTGAGCTTGACTCTCCCAACTACGGCAACTGCTATCATCACAATAAGGAGGTCACTCGCGTCTGCATTTTCTAGGAATGCGGGGATAACCTTCTCTGTGTTAATTGCACCTAGGAATAGCACAGCCATATCGACGAAAATTAATATCACAAAAAATGCACTTTGCACAAATAGCCTATTTATTTGATATGCATTGATGTTAAGTGCAAAGTGCCAGCGAAAATGGGGTGCCACAAGTGCATGTTGTTTTACCACAATCATAGGCCCAGCTAAATTTGCAAGAAGCACAAAAAGAAACTGACGAAATTCTGTGTTTCAAAAATGTGCAAATAATAAATATCAGTGTCGTGCGATGAATGCCTGGTGTAACTGCATAACCACGACAAGCAGGACTTGATAGATTTGGACCACTTCAGATCGCTATTTACTGAAATTTATTAAATGCCTCACAATATCTAATAAATAAAGCACTAGAAGGATATACTAAGGAGCGAAATGAAAAGCTATATAAAGTCTGTAAAAGCCGATATCAATAACTCGATGATAGATCTCTCTAATTTCATAGAAAGCAGCATTGTTAACCCTAAGTTCGCACACCTCGATAAGGCTGAGAAAGTCAACCTAGAGAAAATCAGGGTCAACATGATGATGGGATTCAACTCCTAACAGGTCCGTCAGGTCTACCTCACTCTCATTAACACCAAGGAACATAAAATCCCTCTGGAAGAAATTAAAAACTTTTGTTAGCAGACAGCCGACCTTAAGCGGATGATCGTATAAATGGATCGCATTCTCCTCTAACTAAACACCTCTGAAATTTTTAAATAGTACACCTCGGTACAAACTCAGCTAGGCGTCAAGTCAAATTTGCGCAAGTTCCTGTAGCGACAGTAGAAAAAGTGGAACTTATAAAACGTTTAATAGATGAAGTCAGTAAAGCTTAAGGCCGATATCAGTCTTAGCAAAGGAAAAAAAGATGAGAAGATAAAGTTGAAAACGGACAACTAGATGGCCAAGTATGATAAGAGTTCAGAGTAACCTCCTAACCAGTATGGAAATCAAGTCCTTGTAATTCTAGAACTACTACTCCAAAGCTGAGGAACTTTACAAACAGCGCAAGTTTGTTTAGGCCCTTGAACATTATACTAAGGCTTTAGCTGTCAAAAAGGATAACCCCAAGTGCCATAACTCCAAGGGAGTCTGCTATTACTCCATCGATTAATTTGATAAGGCTATCGCCTGCTATGACTAAGCTATTCGCCTTGACCCCAAATACAGCTATGCGTGGAACAACAAGGGCAACGTTCTGAGTGATATGGGCAAGTTCACCTAATCATTAGAGTGCTACCAGAAGTCAGTCAAAATAAACGACAAGGACGCAGGCGCCTACAATGGAATGGGCATCGCTTACTTCGGACTGCTCAAGTACGAGTAGGCCCTGAAATCCTACGATAAGGCCCTATAATTGAATCCAAAATATGCAAACGCTTACAATAACCGCGGAAACACATTCTACACGCTCTAAAAATTTCCTGAGGCGATAAAGTCCTACGATAAGGCGATCGAATGTGACCCCACTCAAAAGTTGTTCTATAAAAATAAAGTTAATGCACTGGAGAAGATGGGAAAGATGGCTGAGGCTAAGGCCGTGAAAGACCAAATTAAATGAGATTATGAATCACAAATAGCAACTTATCATCCAAAATAGACAGTTAAGGGCTAAAATTCTAGAGCTGAACGAGCAGCTAACCAATATCTACAACAAGGACCACCAGCCCCCCAATTAGATCATCCATGAAGTTTCTCCGATTTAGCAGTAGATCTAGCAGCAGAATATTCTCATCGCCAAATTGAAACGGCAAGTTTAAAAATATAGGGCAAGCAGAGTCCATTAGAACTAGACCTTCATTAAGGACTTGAAAAACTAACTCTCCTTTCTAAAGAAAAAGTAAATGCAAGTTAGAACCTAACGACAGACCGTGGGGGAACAACTAGCAGTCAAGCAGGGCAAAGTCAAGGAACTCAGGAAAAGCTCGGGATTCTAACGATCCAGCAATTAGCTGAAGCAATCTCTCGATGTAATTAACTCATAGAACACAAGCATAAGGTAAAAATTTATAAATTTTTTTAGGGGCATAATAAAAATGCCCCAGGACAAGGAAATTCAAAAGGATTCTGGGGCACTCTCCCATTTGGATAGGAAGATTTAGTAACTCAAATTTCAGATAAACTCGATTTAGATTCAACAATAAGCCTAGCTTATTTAAGTAGAGAAAAAGCTAAAGTCTGTGCGTTAACGGCACTAAAACTACCAACATAAACTGTAGTAGCTCGAGAAGAGCAGGAAGTAAGAAAGTCGATAGGCTGGAGTTAGATAGAGGAGAAATAAAAATTTGCAAAGTTTTTATAAGAAGAGGTAAAGGCTTTAGAAGAGCCGTCAAAGGTCCGAAGATATAAAATTGCTGAATAATAGGAAGGAGGCCGAGCTGGCTGCCAAAAACCGAGTCTGGATGCCCAAGGCCAACTCTATTTGTGTGGGAACCGATGACTGATTTCAATAATATAAAATATCCATGCTACTTTTAATGGCTGAGCTAGCTAGAACCCAGTAAACTGAAAAAGTAACTCACAACGTAAACAACCAAAAGATATTTATGATATGCCTTTCAAAGGAGATAAGTTGCATGATCAATTCAAATCCTAACAGTGTCTAAATCCCCTTTAACTAGAAGTCTCCCGAGGTGGTTAATTAAATGAAACTTAACCTGAATCAGGCCCTCGAGAAGAACGGAAAAAGTCTAGTCTCATTCGAGGGGCTCGACGAGAAGTAATCATTGCAAAAATTCTGTGATAATGATAGTTACAAATGCACCTTCAGCAAGAACAGTGTCATTCTCACCGATAACCCTCCCTCCGAAACTAACCTGCTCTGGCTTTGGATTTTGCTGGGAGCTTTAGCGTTACTGGGACTTCTGTACGGCCTGTATAAGCTGTATTAGTATCTAAAAAATCGGCCCTCAGACCCAAAGGAAAAGAAATGGACGCCGAACAGGAATCAAGGCAAGCTGGATTACGAAGTGCTGGATAATAGAGTTATTTAAAAAAATATTTAAACTGGGGAGCAAAGGAACTTGATGATCATCAACACAAAGGTCTACAGGGAAGGAGGCAAGTAGTACAAGGAACTCGAGTTGTAAAACAACAAGAGATTGACCTTCGAGAAGCAGCAATGATTATTTTAATCAGTCATGTATGCATACTCTTCGATCGTAGTTGGTATTTGGGAGGAAATAGCACATCCAACATTAGCTGCAATATTCCCATGCCTACCAAGGTCCCACATGAGATCCATAGGATTCTGCTGTTATGCTCGACGTTGAATTATCTCCCTACCCCAAATACATAGGCTGACATGGGGTTGCTCCTGGGTAAGTAGAACAGAGCCAAGTTGAGTCCTACGACGATGAGTTGCCAGACAAGTAACAAATAATTATTGAAGAGCCATTTTTTGAAAGGCCTGCCCTAACAGATGTAGAAGGGCATGAAGCTGTATATCATCATGATGAAGAGGAAATGGCTGTTGGACATTTAGTTGTTGACGTTGAATCCAGTGATCGTGAACTTGTAATCAGTCAGATAGTTGCTTTTTACCACCACCGTAACTATTATCTCTCCGATGCATGACAAGAGCACATACCCAAAGTAAATCAGGTTGCTTCTTGCAGAAAAAAATATATCATTGCATTAGTAGCTTCTTAATTACGGTAGTCCGCCGGAAAGGGTGAGCATGATGGTTGTGATCAGGATGCTAACGTAATTAGACCAAACAAGCTGGTTTTGAGTTAGGTAGCTGTTGAAGCTTTGTAACATCATCGCTGACAGTAGTCTTACGAATTGGCAGATCCCGTAGTACCTGAATACATCCATGGAGTTACTGAGAGTGGCTCTGCTCTAAGAGCATAAGTCCACAATATTGCTCAAATTTTAAAGGGAAAATCCTGCTCCGAAGGAGGATTAGCATCCCACAAAGCCCATGCCTACATCAGCCACATTGATTGCAAGCACATCATTTGCTCCATCGCCCAGCATTCCAACTGAATGTTTGATCTTAAGTTGAGCATCTACAAAGCCGTGTATTTTACTAGCCTAAATCTGGATGAGTCTTTGCACGATGCTAGCCTTATTTTCAGGAGTGGCTCTCGCAAATACTGTAATCTGATGCAGCATATGATCGCTGATATTAGGGGCCATACTTGCTAGACAGACGTACTACACTGTATCACGATATTTCTATCCGAAATCTATTGTGTGTCCTTTGAATTAGTGGTTTTAGACTTAACTGACGACCATTACGTACCGCGAGTTCATCATTCCACAGCGATTGGCCACTTCGGCTCCGATGTACGGATTATCTCCTGTTATAATTTTGGCGTCGATCCCGCCTTTTTCCAATTAAATCATGGTATTGGTGGTGTCGTCCTTGAGCTTGTTAGCAAATGCGCCCAAAGCCATAAAGGTCAGCTCTTTTTAAGACTGGTCTCTATCGGCCTTGATCCACTTGTCTAAATCAGCATGAGATAGCTTCCTGTAGCAGTAGGAGATGTTCCTAAAGCCCTCCATTGAGACCTTTTGGACTAGGGTGTCTAAACCTTGTGTGGTCTGCACACTTAGTCTCTCAAGTATTTCCGGAGCCCCTTTAGAGAAAAGATATAGCTAGGAATTAGTAACATTTTATGCGAGGACACTCATGCGCTTCAAGTCGGAGTCAAATTTGTAGACTTTGTGAACCACCAGCTTAAGCTCGCCTAAAAACATGTTTTTCTAGCCTTTGGGCTAAAGTTTGTAGCCACTTAACTTAAACATCTATAGTTAGATGTCCTCACCTTTTACCTAATGTTTGTCCATCAAGCAATCATTGCAGCACGCGAAACAGGCTTTCAGCAGTTTCATATTTTCCCCTTCCTTTATTCCGAAGCATTCCTTGAACTAATCTTGCTATCTTATGAAGAAGGAGTTGAAAATTACTCTGTTTACTGTCAAAGTCCCGGTCTTATCGAAGCATATGGTTTTCAGTTTTCCTGCTGGAGGAATTTTGCCTGGCTTGGTACCTAGCACGCCTCTTGAACCCAATCGAATGAGTCCAAAAGATAGACAGATGTTGAAGTAAATGGGCATGGCAGGAGGCACAGCCCACGACAATGTCTAAAATAATCTGAATAAGATGAGCAGGGAGGGTGCTTTGTTGCTGACAAAGGATATTAGATTAAAAAAGTAAATGATCATTCCTATGATGAAGAGGAAGATCTGATAATTCATGGCCTTTTCGAAGAATCCTTGGTTGGGTTCCTTGATGAGTAAGCTCCTCAGGATCCTGCCCTTCCTGGTCTGGAAGCCAGTAAAGACTACGTGCGAAGTGAGGTTCCTACACTCCAGGATCCTGGAGCCTTAGTAAAGCCAATTCGTCTAGTCATACACCTTCTAAGATTAAACGTTAACCTTTCTGATAGGTGTGGTTTCTCCTGTGAGATTGCTTTAGTCGCAATAGGCGACTCCCTACAAAACGTAGCAATCGCATGGAACGATGTCTCCCGCATGTGGTAGCCAAAGATCGCCGGGGTTTAGCTCCAGATTCGACTTGACTCCCTCCCCTGTGAGGACTTAGTACTCCTTGACATTATTAGCGCGGACCCTAAGGAAGCTGATGTACATGAGAATGTAATTGATTAAGGTGGTTCCGACGCTAAAGCTCCACATGACAATGGCGAACTGGGTGAATGACTGGGAGAGGTAGATGATACAAATGATGTGCTGGAAAATGAATATTGGTTTTGTCAGAGTCTAAACCATGAAATAGAAAACGTTTTGAATGGACCAGTCATGCCTATTACCCGTGTTCAATTTTAAGTCCAGGGGATAGCGGTAGACCTTCTGTTCGTACAGCAAGTACATTAACCCTCGGTAGAAGTAGTGTGGCATCTCTGTTACACTGTCTCTCACGATAGGTTCTATTTACACACTCCCATCTTCTCCCTAAATGGCGACATAATCCGCCTACTACTTTTTGTCAACCTATTTGAAGAATAGCCACTTCCTGACTGTTACCAGGTGAATAGCCAGGACTCCAACAATAAGTCCCGAAAGAACGATGAGGAGAGGGGCCACTATAAAAATTTTGAGATAGTCGAGCCTAAGTAGCTCAGTGGACCTAATTTTGTGTCCACTCTCCAAATTTTATAGTTTGGCTGCCTCGTGGATCCTTGTGGATTTGAAATCGAGCAGATTATCGGTCATAATAAAAGTTGATAAATTGATTAAATATAATGGGGGTTAATTGAATAATACAGTCAGAGCCCTGAAATTATGTCAAGAAAAGTCGCTCGTAATATGGGTCTTCCCATAGTCTTTATTAACTGCCTATAAATTCTTAGGCTATTGTTATAATCAATAATCTATCATGATTTTGATTGCACTCATCCAATTATTGCAGGCTGCCTGTGTCCCTCGATCCCAGGTCATTTCCAAAGCCATGGAGTGGGTCAATGATAAAGTACCTTATGACGCAGGAGGACATCATTAGGGATATAGGACGGATTGCTCAGGTTTCGCCAGCTGTTGCTGGAGATTGCCTAAGGACGGACTCTCAACTGGGTAATTCATCCCCCAGGGCATCTGCAAAAGAGTCGGGAAATAGCAACTTTAGATGGGGGATTTAATACTTGCGCCAGGACACCATGTCGCCATCTTTGAGAAGTGGGTTGACAAGGCGATGACTCAGTACTGGCTGATCGAGGAGCGAGGATCAGGATATTTGACTCAACGAAGGATACAGGACTACCCGTACAAAAACGAGACCGACTTCTTCCCTTGCAAAGTGTTGATAGCTTGTGAGAATGAGTAGCTGCAGGTTGAATCTAATTCGACCTTGCAAATTTGATTGGAAAATAATTGATAATCATCTAAATTTTTAAATCTTAGTTTTTGAAGGTTATTCAATCGATGCTGATATGGGATAACTACAAGGGATAAGACTGTCTTGCAGTAGCAGGACAGTCCTTAGGGCGTTCTCCAGATTCACATCTCTTATTGTTTTTTTCACTTGTTATTTCAAAAACTCTAACAGGAATTAACGGAATTAATGGCGTAAAGGACTCATTTATAACAAATATTTTCTGAATTTAGCATAAATACTTTGACTGAACTGACTGTAGGTAGGAATGTTGTATATGAAATGTATGCTATGAGAGCCTGTGAAACCTCTAGAAATAAACTGAAAAGTTTTAAAAATATTAGAGAAGATAAGAAAAATTAAGAAAGTTGCTTTGTATTTATGTTAAGAAAGATGTCTTGAAAGCAACAACTTTACACACGAAAATTCATGCGATTATTATTTCTTAAAGGAAGTTTTTTTTAAGGATACTATAAGTACATAATATTAAAAACCATTATGGAGAAGTTAACAGGATTTTAACAGACTTTTAATTTGGCACTTGGAAAAGTGAAGTACCCAAAAATTAATAGTAGAATGACTTAAGCGGAAAGTCATAATTACTGATATTTTAATACTAGGAAAAACAATACAGCTCGAAATTGATGATGTTGCATTCAGCTTAAGGCTTGATGTCTGACTGTAATTTTGTTACTCCATAGAGCACTAATACAATATTTTTGCAAATTTGAAAATGTGTCTGCAAGGCTGAAGGTTTAGCGCGAAAAAAGTTTTTAAATGTCTCGATAATATGAGTGCCCAAGCCAAAATAAGTGTGCTACTAGCCTTTAAAGTGTTGTAGAAAGGCAAACAACCGAAAGGAAATTAGAGACTGACTACCGTGTTTGGTGACTGTGAGAAGAGCCTGATTTAATTAGGAGTTTAATTAAAGGAACTAAGACAAAATAGAAAAATAAAATATTTCAAAAAACTATCGAGAACATTGATTGCCTTTATATGAACTCTTTAAATAAGCCTTATAAAATCTTAATAAAAAACTAAAAAAAAATTGCTAAACTTTACACAACTTCTCTTCATATTCCAGATAGTAGAATGGCTCAGCTGGTATGGATACTGATCTTGGCAGATAAATAGACAGCTGGTTTTCTTTAAATAAGTAATACATAATAATGAAAAGAACTATCTGAACAATTTAAATGTGTTGTTGAAGCAGACAGCACGACGATGCCTAAGAACTCTTTAACTGCTTAGAGCTCTTATACAATTAAATTACCCTGGACTTATTGACTGTGGTGATTAGTTTGCTGTCCTTAACCTTTTTTATTTTATCCTCTTGAGACTAAAGCCTTGAGTTTTTGATCAATTTTGCTGTAACTAGTGCGACCTCAATCAATATACAGATGCAAGATAGGATGCCAGCAGGATCAAAAGACACAAACCTAGAACTTCCAACCAGATATGGAAGCTGTAATGTAGTCCGAACTATGAACAGGTAAATTTGATTTACCAGAATGCAAAAGTGCCTGAACGTATTTTTGTTTAATTATGAGATTATGTGATAAAAAGAGCCTTTTTTTTTCTTAAAAACATAAATAAACCAGCAATATTAAACGCTTTAAAATTTATTTAGAATGTAATTCTGACGGATGTTTGACTCTGCTTTTTATTATCAAAATATAAACATTTCAGGCGAATATGATACAGACTCTCCGAGCGTTAGGCATACGGCAGTGCCATAACTGGCTGTAGTGACTATTTAAGCAAGTAGTCGTGATTCTACCGACATTTCTTATTTAAATATGATATTTTAACGATAGGATAAAATCAAATAGTACGTCATATAGAAATTGATAGGTCAGGGCAAAGACGGAAAGGTTTATAAAGCACATCACATAAACGGACTCCCTTACGCTCTCAAGGTCTTCGATGTTTCTAGATTCATGGATATCAGATCTTTGGAACGAAAATGCGCATTTCAAATTTTTTTGTAAGGGGAGTTCATTGTTAAAGGACGGGAGATGTTTTATTTTAGCTAAGACAAGTACTTAGTTTTAGTAACCGAGCTTTGCAAAGGCAATTTAGAAGATCATCTCTAATAAAATGAGAAATCCTTTTAGCCCAATGAGCAAATTCAATTAATGATAAACATAGCCCAGGGCTTCAACGACTTACACAGGTTGAAGCAAGTCCACCGCGATTTTAATCTCACCAACGTCCTGATCAGCTCAAAAGGAAAAGCAAAACTAAGTGATCTGGGGTGTATGAAGGACCTGGATATCCCCTAAGAAACAATGTTTAATGAGATCAATGAGTTAAACCTTTACTCGGCGCCATAACAGTTCCACAAAAATATAAGCAGCGTGTAAACTGACACTTGGGCTGCAGGAATAGGATTCCTTCAAATAATCTTTGGCAGAGAGCTCTTCAGAAACAGGATTTAACCGCCAGCCTTGAAACCTGAATTGGTGAAGTCGACAATCGATCGATGCAAAAACCGGGTTCTGAAGTAACTTCTGAAATTGATGCTCAACGAAAAGCTAAGTTGCCGTCCGGGCATGAAATATATTATCAAACAGCTTCAATAAGCAATGAAATAAGGTTGTCGCTTGGTCTCACCTGTTAAAGTCGAAAAGGAAGCGAAATCTGAGGGGAGGAAATTGCTTTTGCGGGGCGAGTACTGGTCAAATGTGTTTGAGTTGGCGCAGAAATAAAATTTAAACAATTACGTAACTGTCAGTTTTGCTGCTACGTTACTTTTTAACAAGCAAGTTATTTTTTCACAAGCTCGTAACTATTTTACAAGCTCGTAATTATTTCACAAGCTTGTTACTATTTCACAAGCAAGTAACAAATTCACAAGCTCGTAACTGTTTCATAAGTTAGTAACAATTTCACAAGTAAGTAACTATTTCACAAGTTTTACTTAACTTCTGAAGCTTCTGAGAAAGACTCCCAATGTAAAAATTGCTAATTTTTATTGCCAGTGCTACACTTACCAGATCAGCTTGCGCGATTCACAACTCTTCCTTCGATCTTATCAAACAAATCAGTGAGAGAATGAAACTCACCTTCATTGCTTAAACCAAGCACTATGACCATCGGGATTGTGGTTTTAATGCTGACAGACTGCAGAGCAGACCAGGCCAAGTGATATGCAAAATTGAGAACCGAAGAAAATTTATTGAGGAGATAGGGGCCATCTAAGAAGGTGTGAGCCTGTGATGAATCATAATTATTCCCTTGAAAGAAACGGCCTCATCAATTTTTCAAGGACTCTCAGGCCCGACTCATCATCGATAATCAAGAATTGCATCAATGAGTGTCATTCATTCATTCATCCATTGATAAATGCCTTCACAGTTATTTTGATTTACTTAAAACAGTTGAGAATTTATTGGCGTAAACGACATTCTTGAGATTGTTAAGTGCAGATGAGCAAACAGACTGGCATCACCAACTTCTTAGCCCATCTGAAAATATTTTTCAAAATCGTGAACAACTTAAGAATTTAATTTTACAGCTACGTTATCATATTATATAATGTGTGTTTCGGCATTTTTCCTAATGAAAATCGCTCTAATATGTAGAATCTACTCTTCTCGCAAAGTCTTACCAAAGACTCATGCCTAATTCATCAAGTATGTCTCCAAAGTGTAAATTGGGTCATACATTTGTTTTTAAATATTAGCTTCCTTTATGGAATGAAGGCATGACCTGACCTGACTGACTGTCCAGTTTCTTATCTTGAACTCCATAATCTGAGGAAGTAGAACATTATCGCTGGAGTGGCTAAATTATCATAGTCTCTGAAATTTCTTGTAAGTCACTGTAACCTCAGACCTAGTTAAGTATTTCTGGAGCTCATTTGAGAACAGATAGAACTAGGAAGTAATTATATTTCGAGCAAGCTTATGCGGTTTAAGTTAGACTTTGTGAAACAGCAGGTTCAGCTCGCTCAAAACATGATTTTCTAAAAACTTAATTCTTCTCACCTTTTCATAATCTTTGTCCATCAAGCAGTCGTTGCAGCAAGCGTAACAAGCTCTCAGCAGTTTTATGATTTCGCTTTGCTTTATTCTTATCACTAATTGAAAGAGAAGGGATAAGTATCGAAGCTTATGGTATTCAGTCTTCCTGCTGGAGGAATTTTGACTTGCTTTGTTAATCAAATGAGCCCGAAGGATTGGCAATGTTGAAGAAAATGGCATGGAAGGATGCACTACTAATGACAATTTCTATAATAATCTTAATCAGAAGAGCAGGGAGGTGTATTTTGCTGCTAGCCAATTGATATTAGATCAAAAAATAGATAGAAATCCTGATAATTCATGGCTCTTTCGAAGGATCAATGGTTGGGCTTCTTTAAAGAATAAGCTCCTCTGGCCTGATAGTCTTGAAGCCTTATTAGAGCCAATTTGTTAGATAGTGAGGTATCTCCTGTGAGATAGCTTTAGTCTCAATAATAAATTAAATAAGTGATTAGATTGTCCTGTAGTAGAAGGAAAGATCATCTTTTATTATGGATAAGATACTGCTTACCGTGATCTCCACATCATCGCTCCTTGTCCTCACTAATTTCGGGTTCGCCTTTTCCTTCACCGATAGAATAAGGATCACCTGCAGGTTCTTCAAATAAAGGGATCTGAAGCTCGGAGATAGTGTGCTCATCCAGCGCGAGAGGAAGGAGATGGGTGTGATTTAAGGCCTGCCTAACAGCCCATTGTAGGTATCGCCCAGGTACTGGAAGGTGATGCGTGACGGGAGAGTGCAAGTTAAGCTGCAGAGCGGGTAGTCGTAGTAGGTCTTCTTGAGAGAGATCGTGGGAAAGTGGCACCTGGAGTTCTGAGCATGTTAACTTGAAATTATCATTCAATGCACCATTAAAATACATTCTTGAACTATTCAGTCCGCTGGTAAATGCTCTCCACTTAGCTTTGGCTGGCTCCCTCTCCTCGGCCTGCAACTGATTGTATTTGTGCGCTCAGCAGCGAAAGAGCTCGGAGACATCGTCGAGCTGTCTGCTTGACCACCTTCTCGTTTAACTAGCAGGCTGAGTGATTCATCTGAACTGCAAGCTATTCGTTGATTTTGATGAGCGCTTTGTTTTTATTTTAAAGGAACTGCAATTGTTCCTCAGCCTAAACAGCGTTTTTCCGAAGAATTTCCTGCATCTCTTCGTTGAGCAAACTTAACTTGTTCTCAACTTATCGCTTTTGCTGTTAGGCTTAGTCGCAGCTGAGTTCCTTTGACTTGATCTACTGCTCTAGGAGTTTGGCTTTAATTTAATTATCTTGGACGTATTGGGTGTGTTGATTAGTTAGTTCATCCAGCTTGTACTTCAAGTCGTTGTTGTCCTTCTTGAGTGACT
>QQSS02043328.1:18060-55281 GCA_003687565.2 Craspedacusta sowerbii
GTCTTGACACTGTTTATCTGCATTTAAGAGGAAGCTACATCTTGAGACTGCAGCCTTGAGTCCTTTTATCTGATTTTGCTGAAATTCTACTCGTAGATTCCCTGCTATTTCGCCCTTTATAAGCTCTACTTGCTGAGCCTCTATTCTATAAAGGCGATTTTCCTCTCTGCAAATTGTAATTTTTGTACATACAATAATTATGATGCTGTGGCCCTCTTAAGTTCTTATGACAGCTTTTGATTTTTATTGGAAAGCTAATTTAACTGCTAGCGAAGAGTCTCCTCTGTTTTTTTAAGACTTTTGGCCTGATCCTCTCTGAATTTAGAGTTTTCAGCAGCAATTTTAGCTTTAGCCTAGCAGGCTGTGAGCTCTTTTGAGAGCCTTCTTATTTATTCCTACTTTTCCGAAAGCGCCTCATTTAGTTTAGAGATTCTATTCTAAAGGTTTAATTTTTAACATTTGGATTGTTGTAAATCTAATGATAGTTTGGTTGTGTTGGTACAATCCTGCCCTCCATATAAGAAATCAAACACATCAATCTATTTAAGCACGCTCTCATAAACCACATTCAAACTTATTTAATTCTTTGAGCCTTTTGATGATAATTGGTGCTTATAATGCGATAAAGCGTTTTAGGTTAGCAAGTCTTAAAACTCTTCTTGCTAAATAAATTTGACTGAGATGTCTTGATCGATGATTTGCAGAAGCTCGGAAAATCTTCTGTCCTAGTTTTGGAGCTTTTAGTATTTTGCCATCTAGTGGAGTCGTGTTTAAAGCTTCAAATTGATAAGGTCCAAAAGTTTATTTCCCAATTTTCTTTAAAACTGCCGCTCTGGGTCTTCCTAGACTATGCTTTGGGTGATCGAGCGAGTAAGATTTTAATTTTTCAATCTCTGCTATTCTAGAGTGGTTAATAACTATCGATATTGGACAGTGAGCAAGGCGTGCTTTTCCTCGGACTGAGTAAGCTTTTCCTTGATTTCTTCGGTGGCCTAGGCTAGCTAATTGAATTTATTGTGGGCGAGCTTAAGATATTTGTTATACTAAGTAACGAGAGACTTAACTTCTGATGTTGTTAAGGTCGAAATCGTATTAGTTTAAAAGATGAGGAAGTCACAAGGCTATAGTATGGGCAGCTCATACTTATTCTTCTTTTTGTCCGATTTTCCGAAAAATAATTTTTTCATTTTTAAATTGATGAAGGGCTGGGTCAGTGGCTCACTGACGTTTAGGCTAGTGCATAGCAGTTTGTGATTTTATAAATAATAATTGGCTAACAATATAATCAACTCTATTTGCTGCAAATGGTTCAGCTTGAATTGTATTATAATATTCAGGTTTCCTATTTGTTATATTCCTTCATCTTAATCTAGTTTATTTCTTTGCTTGATTATATCTTGTCCCTTTCTTAGGGGACTGGAGTCGACTAGTCGGCCACCTGCTACAGTTGCCTTCGATTCACAATCTGCTGCCAAGTCGTGCCAAGCTCCATGAGGATGGGCTGGTTCTATTTAGGATTGTAGATTTAGTCCAGAGCAGCCTCATTAACAAATTTAAGGTATGTCTCAATTGATAAACAGCGCTCGATCTTGCATATGCTTAACTAGAGTTCGGACTCGTAATTCTGGCAAATTGAACGCAAGATTCTGTCTTTGAGAAATTATAGATACCCAAGGCTTGCCTCTTCCTACTTGTTGATTAGTAGTTTGGAGAGTACGTATTTGGTCCTGGCCTCGCTAAAGGGGTTAAGTATGATGGCATTGATCATAAAGAACAGGTTGAGTAGGACTGCAAGTTTCTAAATAAACTAGTCGAGTTTGATAATCTTGCGTTAGTACCTGTTCTTGAATTCAGATTTGAGGAAGGTGAGAGTGCTGAAAGACTTGCCG
Source organism: Craspedacusta sowerbii (assembly GCA_003687565.2). Classification (NCBI taxonomy): domain Eukaryota; kingdom Metazoa; phylum Cnidaria; class Hydrozoa; order Limnomedusae; family Olindiidae; genus Craspedacusta; species Craspedacusta sowerbii. The sequence continues at coordinate 19,950 of QQSS02043328.1, forward strand.
TTTCTCTATCGAGGGTCCCATATTCTATTGTATTTGAAGAATTTGTACACTTTTTAGTCCTTGAACATTCCAAAGCTGATGGGAATGATGTTCATTTCCTTTTCGATTGACTCCGTCTAGGCCAGGTAGATTTAATAGGAGGTGGAGTCAGTCAGGATGGGACGCATGTAGAAGCTGTCTTCCAGATAGAAGTTTAGAGGCTGAAGCAGAGTAGGGTTGAAATTTGCTTTAGGAATAATATAGTTTAGATAAACTTTATCCTTATACTCGATGAGTTCTTTCAAGCTCATGCAGTTCTCTTAGTAGCAAGGCTCGAAGGAGATGCCCATCATTGAATTATTCTAATCAAACCTTCCGAACAGCTAGAACTCAAGTTCAGAAGGACTGCACAACGTGTAGGGGTAGTACTCAGTGAACTGCTTTAATTTATTGGCCGTTTGAAATCCAAAGTTAATTTACCACTCGGTTATGTTACACGGAACGCCCTTTAATTTAGTCTCTTTGCGAATATACTGGCCATTTAAATCATAATTTTAATTAGTACGAAAAAATATAATATCTCCTGGTTTTTTGGTACCGTTGTAGCCGTAGTACTGGTAAAGGAATTACTGAGGCGGCCATGATAATTTCAGTCCGTTGCAGTTTGAAAACTGAGGATAGGTTGGACAGTTATTATATATAGGTGTAGGAAACCTAATTAAATGAAAAAAAAGTGACAAAATTCTATCTGAAGAAAACAGAGATGAAGACTAGGAAGATGAAGGTGACGAAGCCGCCTTGACAGCTTTTGGTGAGATATGACTTGGAGTGGAAAGTGAGTCCAGCAGCTGAGAGATCCAGGGAGGCGACTAACTTCTTTATACTTTATATCATGCAATCCATTTATTTTTAACTATAATATATAAATAATCAATTTACAGATCATTCGTTGCTGTATACTACGCTGTAAATCTCATACTCTCGGATCTTCGCCTGGTTCGCTCCAAGCAAAAGGCTTCTTGCGCTCTCTTACCGCACTCCTGCAGGCAGTTGGAATGTCACTCCCAGTCTGCTCGAGGAGTAATCTTGTGTGTTGCACTTCTCACAAATAGCAAGGTCGCTCCCCTTTCCAAAGCGAGGGCCCCAACTGCCTATTGGACAAATGGCTCGTTTGCTTTGGTCTGCTTTTAATTTAAAAATTTGATTATGAGTAATGGAATAAATGAAGGTGGTAAGCGAAGGGTCAGGTACATAGATTTAATCGACTGGACTTGAGGTCGCCAGAGGAGTGAAGGCGCCGAAGATATTTCCTTTGTCTGAGACGGCAATAAGAAGAGTGTCCTTGACTTTGTCGCATTTGTTGTGGTAGGCTGCTGCAGAAAAATTGTGCTAACTAGCTCGGTAGATCAAGGTGCTCGACTATAGTTTTAACTTGACCATCTAAAAGAACCTGAAAATCTGAGCCCTTTAGCTGTTTTCCTTTAAGATTTTGCTATTGAAAAATAATTAATTTAGACTTTTTGGCAGTTAGTCGGCAGTCTCAGAGTCAGACACCACCGATTGATTTTTGGTCGCTGAGTCAGTCGGCCCTTTGTTCTCCAGTGCGACAGGTGCTGTCAATGGTAGGTGATTGTGCACGAATGGGTTGGTATTCATAAAGGGATTTAATTATCTGTTGGGAGTTTGGGCTAAGCTTTGTCTATTGGGAGTTGAGTTGCCCTGGAGCTTATCGATGATCTTATCCTTGGTGATGAGTTGTCCTTTAAGAGAGTCGACTAGATTGTTAAGATCTTTGATACTATGCTGTAATCTGGAGATCTCACCCTTCTTGGAGAGGGAGTCGGAGTCGGCATCGGAGATGGGCCTGTCGAGGAGGAGGACCTGGTAAGAGAAAGACTTGGATCATTGGCGATGAGGTAATCAGTACCTAATAATTGGTCTAAAAGTTTCCAACTTTATAGCGAATATTAGCCTATTATTTGGCGATGCGCGCAATTAGTTCTGCGTTCTCGTTTATGTTCACCAGCAGTCTCTTCTTCATGTGTTACTTACTCTTTGTCACGTTGGCCTCTATCAACTCTCGGACCTCCTCCACCTCCCTTTCGTCGTTGCGAATGATTTAGCGCATCTGCTCGATGAGCTGCTAGTACTCCCTGCCCTCCTTGAGGAGCAAATCTTCGAAGGAGTTTCTCAGGCGGATCAGGTACTTCTAGGAGCTGAGCGCCAGAGCCTCAATTCGCTCGAGAGCTTTAGTGTTAAATTGCCTGACAGCCTCTAATTGAAAAATCATATTTGAATTAATGAATCATCCCTCCATAATTTTAACTTGAGGCGGAAAATTAAGTTTGCTGAGTGTGTTGTCTTTCTTGACTCTGGCGAGGAGGACGAATGGACTGTTCTTCTTATTGACTCGTACTTCCTGGACTCCTTTGTACTTGAAAGGCTTTTTGAGTTTAAAGCCGTTGGTCTAAAAGAGAAGCTAATCAAAACTGATTGTAATGATTCGTTAAGATTCCACGTTAATAACTATATATCCCATCATTAGCTAGAGGAACAAGAACTTAGTTGCAATGAAATCTTTCCCTCCTAATGCATTTTTACCCTTCCCTTCCCCCAGTTTTAAGGAGTGCGAATATATCACTTTTTGCAGTATGTTCTTTGAGTTTGCAATTTCATTTTTTTACTTCATTACAACTTTTAGCGGGTGACGTGAGTAAAATGAAATTGTCGCCTTCTTGGTTGGTTAACCTTCCCAGTCGAATTTAGCGTAGACTAGGTGCTTTCCTTTTAGCAGAGTTACCTGTAGAGTAACATCAGGGAAATTAGGATTTGAGACTTTAGAGGCTACGTAAGTGAATTAGCCATTTTACTACTTCTTTATTACTAAAATGGTTGCTCTTGAGATTTTGATATTTTTACCTCGAGGGTTTGTCTGTGAAAGAGTGACATAAACGGTAGTTGCATTTCTAAGTATATCGATCTAGGCGTATGAAGCCCTTTTGGCCTGGAAGTCGTGCTAAACAAACGTAGATGAGTAGTTCTCCATGGCATGGCAGATGTCCAAACACTAAAAATATTTAGTAAAGTCTTCGTACAAAATGAAAAAGACTCCATCTTACTTGCTCTTTGTGTCTGTCCTTTTCTTAAATTAGCTGCTGAGGCTATTCATGAAATTTGTGTCTTTATCGGAACATCTGCCAGTCCATTCGCCCTTTCCCCATGGATTCCTTATCTTCACAATACGTTTCTTCCCGTAGCAGCTTTAGAAATTGTCGTATACTTACACTAGCCCATAGGCATGGCCTGGAATCAGTCCCACTTGCTAATTTATCACAGATTATGTCGAGCAGCAACAACTGAATCTCCATTTCTTAGCATCGAGAAGTCTTGACCAAATTTTTTATTTTTAGGCCTAAGTTGAATCTTACTTAAGTATGTAAAGAAAGGAAGGGGCAAAAGATGCAGCACGCAAAACTTAGTTTGGGATTCCGGAAACAATGGCGCCGTAAGAGCCGTAGCATTTAGCCCAAGCTTTTTAGAAGATCAAAGGCCAAAACTCTCCTTTGGCAGGCTGTGCGAAAATGGCTTAACCCTTCGTATTGACTGGAATTTTATCATCAACGATTAGTTATTGCAATTTGCCCTCTATCATTAGCCTTACTACGTATATCCCATTAACGTTATTTTTCCTTTGGGGAAACACCAAGTCCATACGATTGAACTAAGCCAATGAGCTAATTGCAGACAGCACGTAGCAATCTCCTAGCTGACCCTGCATCACATCCTAGAAACCGAATGTTCCCTACAAGAATTTGGCGTCCTTGTAAATCGCAGGTATCCGCTTCCATTCAGGTCGGAAATCAAGTTCAGCCTCGCCTATGCTCGAATAATTTGCAGGGAACTCTAAATCGTCAAAGGCCTTTAGAGTGCCTTAGTACTGGCGAATAATTTCTTAATAGCCTGAGGCCACAAATTTTTTCAAAGTGAAAGTCTAATCGTAATTATTGATGGCCCTCTAGCCTTCGTCCTCGCTGATTATTCTGATGCTCTTGTCCTTTAGACTGATCTGCATGTATTTAGTCTATGGACCTTGAGGCTTGCAGCCCATTTTTGTATAATGTAAATTTAGGAGGATCTGATCGTCTAAGACCCTCCAGTCATAATGGAGTAATAGGATCTTGCTATCAAAAAGAAACACATCTCTAAATCAGTAAAGGACCATTTCAACGAGGATTGCAGTGCTGTAGTAAAATCCCGCCCTTTTAGGTTCGAAAACTTCCCGTTGAACCCCTAGCTCCCTCAAATTAGATACAACGCCAAGAGCTTCATCGACAATCTGAATTAAGATTAATAAGTCTCCCCGTAGCTGAATCTCCGTAGATCGCTGACCAGGCCATCAAAACTCATTTTTCTAATTGGGGACTACTCAACATGAGATCGATAAATAGACTGTAGGCGAGAGTCTCTTCCTTAAAAAGTATAGATAATCTAGGCTCACAAAGGACTTCCAGATTATTAAACTGCTCAACTCTTAGTACAACCACACCTTTGTCGGCATCTCCAAGCTCGACGACCAGTCCTACTTGATCAAGGAAGTCAGGAGCAGGAACTTTGTCGACAGGATGAACAACCACTACTCTGAAAAGGATGATAAGACTTTTGTAAGAATGTACACTCAATGGAAAGAAAAAGACTCTCATTTCTTCGTTTTTTAACTTGGGCAGAGTCTGAAGTACATTCGAGAAGAAGGAAAGAAAATAAGTTCATCTGAAGTCAGGAAAATATTGATAGACTGCTGCACAGGTCTACACAGTCTCAACAAACGAAATCAAGCCCACCATAACCTAAAGCCTACGAACATCATAAAGACGAACACGAGGTACAAACTGATGGACGCCTCGTACGACAATCCGAACAGATGCAACAGCTACTCCAAGAAGGAGGTTAAAGTCTGTGACTGGCAGAATGATATTTACTCACTGGGTCTTAGTATCCTCTATGTCCTTTTCGGATAGTGCTTCACCCATCAATATATTAAAAAGCTGAAAAAATCAACACTTCCAGAAAGCCTGAAGACCTTGTTGGTGAAGATGGTAAGCAATGAGCCGGAGAAGAGGCCGGCTCCTGCCTACATCCTGGCCTTCGAGATGGACGAGAAAAACATTTATTTAGAGAAGAAGCTGTATATGAAGCGGAAAGGCTTACACGGACGTAGCTATTCCATTTGAAGAATAGTAATTACCTTCATGATAGAAAATGAATAGTTCAGCAAAATAGTCAAGGTACTTGTCATAGGCGATGCCAACGTCGGCAAAACCAACCTCCTCAACAAGTTCTTGTTTAGCCAGTAGAAGACTGCCACTTCGCCAACCGTGGGAGTTGATTTCCAGACAAAGCTGATTCCCATGCGCGATAAGTTTATCAAGGTCCATTTCTGGGACACTGCTGGCATGTAAAGATATAGGTCTATAACTTTAGTCCACTATAGAAAGACAATGGCTGCACTGATAGTTTTTGATATGACCAAATACTCATCATTCGAAAATTGCAAATTTTGGTACGATGATTTGAAGTCGCACGCTGACTCTAAAGTTTGCATCTGTTTAGTCGGCAACAAACTGGACTTGACTTTGGACAAGCCTTCCCTTCGGGAGGTCACTTTTGAACAAGCACAAAAGTTTGCAGAATAGCGAAAAATTCTATTTGTGTAGACCAGTGCTCACTCAGGACTAAATGTAGATAAGGCATTCAATGAAGTGATCGAACAAGCATACAAATAGCAAATTTAAGGGTAACATTTGCAAGGGATCAGGATCGGAGAGTAAGAATAAAAGTAGGCAGGAAAATGCTGCGGGTGAAGGGCGACGTGAAATTTTGATGAAAAGGTTATTCAACCGCATTTTATTATGAGTTTCGGTAAATTTTAGGATAATTAGGGTTATTAAAACTTGGGACTCAGCTCTGAACTTTATTTGAACAGACTCCAGCATTCGATGTCCTTCTTGGCCAAGGCCATATCCGCCATCGACCAACTCCTCGCATAACGCTCGAAAAAAGTGGACGACCAGAGCGCAAACCCCAAAAACATAACTCAAAGAACTTAGGTTCAATTTACAAAAGGCTAGAATGCGGTATTTGTTAGTATCAACAAAGATAGTAAAATTAATTAAATTGGGAAGGATAAAAGCAGAGAAGATATATGAATATCTTACTGTCATAAATAATTTTATGTTGATTTAGCACAGAGAAAGGTGTGCAGATGAAGTCCAGAGGACCCATCTTCTCGAATCTCTCAAGCTCCTTACTTATTCTAACGTGGGCCCTTGGACCACCTATTAAAATTACAAGTACCGACTCTTCTTGGAATTTCACTACTAGAAGTTTTAGGACAGGAAAGTTAAGAGAGCGGATAGGCTATTCCTAGAAATGAGTTTGTATCTGCAAACGAGACAGAGTCATCAATGCCGGAGCCACCACCAAAAGATGTAAAAACGTTATTAAAATTTAGATCATCTAATAGAGTAGCTGAAGCAGCGAGAGGTGGAGGGTTAGTCGTATGAGTAGTCCCCTATCTCCAGAGAGGCAGTTAAGATTTAAATAAATAATAGTCTTACAAATTTTGACTCACTGGACTTTACCGAACTGAATATTGATTTTGATTGATACTTTGTATGGCCTAGAAAAAATTGGAATAGATCAAGCCTCCCACTCCCAGAGGCAACTTCAAACTCTATAGACCTCAGCTCGCCCCAGCAATCAAGGCCCTCTTCATCCTCAGTCAGTTCTTCTACTTCTCCAGGTTCTTCACCCCGGATTACGCATTCTTCAATAGCAAAAGCCAAAAGAAATCGATATGAATCACCCCTATATCTTCGCCTTCTCCTAAAAATCTTAACAAAATTCTTCAACATGGTCCGCTATCATGCTGGACACTGATAGTTTTCGTTTCAACCCAGGCTTCCCCACCTATTTTTACTACGATTCTTCTTCGTCCGATGCTTACTACGATTCGACGTCTGAATATTCGCGTTTTTTGCCCTTTATTTTCCTTTAGCACTTTTAAGTCTAAATTTAAAGCAAATCCTCTTCCATAAACTAAGTACTCAGCTTCCGCTACTTCTTTAGTCTCTTGGAATGCTGCTTTATTTCGAGCACCTTCTTGAACCACTCTCCGAAACTTTATCGAAATAATTTTTACATCTTATCGATCGACTGCCCGCATTTCACCAGGTTGTATTCCACCTTGTGCTTCTCCAGCAGACTGGCAATCATGTTCCTGTTCACGCCGCAGGGGCAGCCCTTTTCCTACCACTATTTATTTTAGCTGCTCGACCCATACTATATTCCGTGAGGAGGAGCGTCACAAGCGTGGAAGAGGAACCTTTTTGACATTGTTTTGTTATCGGTTCCGATGCGCCACTTGGTGAGCTGCAGTCCCTCGTAGAGTCCGTCCATTGCGGCCTCAGGGAAGTCTCCTCCTCCCGAGACTTTGAGGTTGGTAGCAATAAATCCCTAGGTCTACTAGTGTGGCATAAGGTCGAAATGATTGAAGACATAGGTGTAGTCCTGAGGAGGGTGGTCCCTGTAGAGGCAGAAGGCAAAGCGGATGTCGAATTGCCTATCCCTGAACTTGTTTATAATTTTGCGGATGGTTTTGCTGACTGTCGCTATGCACCATCCCATAGAGCCTGTCATATCGAGGACAAATAGAATATCCACGAGGTTGTGGAATTAGCCTCTCCCTTCCGGCATCTAGAGGTGCTCAACCTATCGCTATTAAACCTACATTTATAATCAAATCTTCTATTTTGGACTGCTAGCCAGCCATGGGATTATTCGGCTTGTTGTTTACTGGTATTGCTTGTAAAATTAGTATTTGCTTAAAGTTATTTTCTCGGTGAGGTTTGTCGAGGCGTGGAAGAGCAGAATCAATAAGATACAACCCAGCTGACTTATGTGCCAGCCGGTGCTCAAAAATCCGAGGATGGCCTGGAGAGTCCAAAAGGACATTTAAAAGAAGAAATTGGGGTGCCTACTGAATTTAAATAGCCCTGAAGTTATGAATCCTCGCTATAGTTACTGATTGATTTTTTTCCTTCCTTGCTTGATATATTCTTTTTTGGCTGACTGATAGTGCCATTGCTGCTGATCACTGATAGTCTCCAGGAGGAGACAGCCTCCGATAAGGCCAAGAATTACTCCTTCCTCGGGCTTGACCAGGCCGTCGTCGAAAGTCAAGATGGGAGAACTAAAAAGGCATATTAGCAGGCATTGATAGAGTGCTATAAAGAAGAACATGAACAGATGGATGACAATAGTATTCTTTGGTAGGATGTCTTTGCGCACGTATTACCAGCGATAATCTTATTACCCTTTTTTGTAGCCGCCTTTTCGAACGAAATTGTAGGTCAGTCTTGCAGACCAGACTGCGATGAGCACCAATAAAATGTTTTATTTGGTAAGTGACGTGTTAAGCATCCCATGACAATAAAATTTCAGAAATTTTCCGAAAAGCGCATAGAATAATGGTAGAATACTCCAAAAGCGATCAACCCAGGAGTAATTCCCCGTGAGCAGCATGAGTATTTAGAACAAGAAAGCCCAGAGGACAGAAAGGCCCAACGCTGAATGAACAGGGTCAGTCTGGCAGACATCATAGTTGTTGAGATATTACATATATCACTATAATGATTAGTCGCATGGTTATTATTAAATCTCCAGCATCTCCTATTACAGCTTTTAGAGCTATTCCTTGCTCACTTTATAGCTCCTTGCTATACACTAGCATAGCTCGTACTACCCCAGCATCTCGCATTCATCCAAAGCCTTTCGTCCCATTAAATTTTCACATAGTGGGTCAGCGCCGTTATCCAAAAGAGTTTGCACAGTTTATTTGCTCTTGGAGAAAGCGGAGTAATGAAGCGGAGTATTTCCTTAAGCATTCTGCCAATTAATCATCTTTTTAAGCTATTCTTAAGAGTGCCTTGTCTTGATATTGTCAGCAAGGAGCTGAATCACCTTAAAATGCGCGTTTGCAGCAGCGTAGTGAAAGGCGTGGGTGTTATTTAGATTGACATAGAGGAGATTAGCTTATATAAGCAAGTCCTGCATCTGAAGCAGATCACCTTAGCGGGCCAGTTCCATGAAATAGTCGTCTAGCGAGAGAGTCTATTCTGGCTCATCAACACTCTCCATTAATGCAAAATTTTACTATCAATTCAACTGCAATCCATCATTTAGCTATCTCAAGGCCGAATGCATACACTATCCCTTCTGACCCTCCGATGCAGATTAGCTATTTGCTTGCGTTTATGTCCATTGTATAGAGTCCACCGTTGAAGCCGAGACTCAGACATCGCTCTCCTTTATCCTCTCGGAAAATATTAAGTTCGTTTTTGGAGGTCGAGCCTGCAAAAATGAGATTCTACCATTTCTAGGTTCCAAACCTTCCTGAGTAGCAGTAGGCGCCTTTAGTTGGCTAGTTTGGATCCCAAATATAGCTTTTTATTAGCTTTCCTGAATCTAAATCCCACTGCTAGACTTGGTTTTAATTGCGATAGGAGCATGTTAGTATTTTGTTTTTGTGGACGTCGAGGCCGTCCCCACTTATGTTGGGTCCTGTTAGTTTTTTGATAGATTTGGTTGGAGTCCTAATATCCCAGAGCCTGACTGAGGCGTCCCAGCCTCCTGTCAAGAAAGTATTTTTATCAATAAACTTAATAGTGAAGACTCGGTTGGTGTGTCCATCGTAATTATTATTGATGTTGCCAGGCTAAAAATTGTAAGTCAATTTAAAGGTGTTAAGGTCGTATTTAAGGAGGTTTAGTTTTTACGTTGACACGATAAATGAATTCCCCTCCACATCGACATCCATTGCAAAGAGGTTCTCATCGATTTTTATCCGATCGTATTTCTAAGTGCGGTTGTTCCCCACGAGGACTACGCCCTAGGCGTTGCACACTAGGAACTAGTTGTCGCTGCTAGGCAGCCATCTCGCCGAAACGGCGGGCATTTTAGATTTGTTGGAACTCGTGTAATAAGTCACTTAGCCTATCTTAGCATAGTTATAAATTCTAACTGTGCCGTCGGTCAAAGCAGTGAGTATATGAGTCCCTTTGCGGTTCATTCTCAGACAAAAAATTTAATGTCCCGGAGTCCCATTGAAAGTTCTTAGGATGGGCTTGACTGATTGATCAGTGAAAAGCACATCGAATTGTCCCAGTTTCTTGGAGTCAAAACCTTTCTTCTTTTATTACATATTATAATGATATCTATCTAATAAAAAATTATAATGAATCCGCCCGTTAATGAAGCTCATACCTTGTTGCAGCTCGAACGCAATTCAGCTGTTTTTAGGGACTCTCTCATTGCCTTGCAGCACCAACTTCAAGCTGCAGCCCTTCAAAACGCTTAACTTCACTAACAGCTCTAAAGATTGGAGCAATAGAAAATCGAATGGAGCGAAGAGCTGCAACGGCAGAAGGCATGCACTCATGAGACGGAGCTGCGACTTCAATCAACCCTCAGATAGAATTCAGGGATGGCCAGCAGAATGAATGAAATTTCCACTGAGATTTAGAAGCATTCCAATACAATTTGTACCCTCCAGCAGTAAAATAGTATGTTACGGCAGAACAACGAAAACTACTAAAAGAAGTTGGACCTGCTATTCCACGACAGTGAGCGGATTTCCATCGAAGGTCAACGCTCGCTAAATGCCCTTGCTGAGCTGACATCTTAGCTCTAGAAGGAGCGAGCATTTGGGAAGTAGCGCGAACGTCTCCTGCTTTCAGTCTAGAACAACTTGCGAACTTGCTAAAATAAAAATTACAATTTACAGTAGAGTGTATAGCGATAGACTGCTATCCTTAACGCTTAGATTGACCGGGCCAAGTTGATCATCGCTTCCCTCAAGAAGGAGAACTCCAGGCTCTCCATCGACCATGACTCTCTACTTAACGATAAGTAAATGCTTAAAGCATAAAATTGCAAACTCAAAAATTAGCTCACAGTAGTCTACCAGGATAAGGGGCTGGCTGGAAACGCTCTTCACAACCAATCAAACTAAATATCCCAGCTGAAGCAAGCAAACGAGTAGTTGAAGCACAAGCTATGTAAAATAAGCGGCTAGAAACAAGCTTCGAACGAGAAAATCTAGCAGCTCTAGTACGAGATAATTAGACTGCGAGGATAGCTAGGCAGGTTTTAAAGATAGACGTTTGCCTTTATCTCTCTCGAAGACAAGATCAGATAATTGTAGGCACTCTCTGAAGGCAGGAAAGAGCAAAGCCAGATTGCCTTTAGGGAGCTTTCGGCCACCATTGACTCCCTTCGCAAGGATAACCTCATCCTTCTTCAGAATATTCAAAACGAGACCTTTAAAGTTAGGACACTTGAAGTTGGCCGCAACTAGCTGCTTGAGGATCTAAGAATTCTTAGAGAGGAGAATAGTAAACTTACAAAGTAAGGATTTTAAATTTCGTCCAAAATGACTGAGCTCGAGAAGGAGTTGATCGCAGGCCAATTTTCTGTTAAGAACCAGATCTTTTCGATGCAAGAAGGGGCTGTGCATGATATCACGCTTCTCCTTCGCGATAAATAAAATCTGACCAAGGAACTTAATAATCTAAAGGAAAGGTTCAACAAAGGTAATAATTGCCTTGTACCCAACCATTTGGACTTCTAATATAAGCGCCTTCGAGAGCAGTATCAAGGCCTGATCTAAAACTTTGAGGTTGAAAAGGGGCGTGTTATAGCTCAACATAAGAATTAAATAATGAAACTGAAAGCTGATTTCTAAAAGTAGCTGAGCCATTCAGGTAGAAACAACCACTAACTAAACTTTAAATTTGAGAGCGAACTCGCGAAATTAGATAAGAGCTTGGCTGGGAAGGATTAGTTGATTTCGAAGCTGGAGGAATCTTTGAGAAGGTGCGAGTGCGAGAAGCATAATCTTTAAGAGAGACTTAGGAAAACAATGGAGGACCAGCAGTCCTGGCAGAGGCAGTTCTAATAATGGCGAAACCATATTTAGATGATAAACTCGGTGCGGAGTAGTGTTTGAAGAAATTATATGATCGATTAGTTGGTGACTCAAAAATTCTAGTTCATATGTGAGCTGGGCAAGGGCGCCTATGGGATTGTCTATAAGGTTCGTTGCAAAAATACCAACCGGGTCTTTGCCATCAAACGTATCTTTGACGCCTTCAAGAACTAGAGCGATGCTATCAGATCTTATCGATAGTTTCTTTATCTTCAGGAATTGGATCATCCCAACATTGTCAAATTCATTGCCTTGCTCCCTGCCAACAGCAGGATAGACCTTTACTTGCAATTCGAATTTATGGAGGCTGATTTATCAGCTGCAATTCATCATAAAATAATCAAGTTAGATCACACAAGGCTGCTGATGTACAATGCGCTAAAAGGAGTGCACTACATCCACTCGGCTAAGCTTGTCCATAGGGACATAAAGCCTTCAAATATGCTAATCGATGAAAATTGCAAATTAAAGATTTGTGACTTTGGACTTGTCAGGAGTTTGATACAAAAAGAGGATTAAAATAAACTAACATAGCGAGTGGGGACCAGGTGGTATCGCTCCCCTTAGATGCTACTAGGCGCTCGCTCCTACGGCTCTCCAACAGACATTTGGAGCATTGGGTGTGTCCTAGCTTAATGTTTACTCTTAAAACCGCTTTTTCCTGGTAATTTATTTTAACAGGAAACAATAATGCCGAGCAGATCTAAAAAGTATTTGCATTTACTGGTGTCCCTAGTTTAGGCTAACTGTAGGAGATGGGAGTCAACACTGATATTCTTCCGCTAGTTAGTTCTCTAAGTCAGTCTTCCTCCAAGAAAAGAATAAATTCTTTGGACTCGATTTCGTCTAATTTAATTTTAAAATTGCTGAGGTTGAACCCGAAGGAGAGACTAACAGCAGCCTAAGCTGCTCAACATTAATTTTTCAGAGATTACTTCAAAAAAGAGGACTTTGAAAATAAGGATATTTTAATCCAAGCGCACAAGCTGTAGAAGAAAAAGCAATGCGCATAAGTCTACCGAAATATAATTGAGTTCATGACCAAAAGAGATAGGGCAGAGCTCAAAGCGTCGTATAGCTTAAGCCAAAGGGCTCCCATGATCTTATAGAAAAAGGCGATCACTCGCAAAAATAAAAGTTTGGCAGTCTTTCAAAACAAGCCTCGCAGAGCTATATTCAACTGCTCTCAAGAAAAAGGTGACAAGCTTCGCAGGTCTTAGCTCAGGCCTCTAAGAAATTAAATGTATTGATCATCTTCTTATGTATTTTTTTTTAGATTATGCCCACTTCCCCTACCTCTCCATGCCCTTGATGGACTTGGGCATAATCTCGCAGTTTTTTTTTATGATCAAAACGGCGGCTCGGTTTTCCTTCATCCCCTTTACATCGGAGCAGGAACAAACCGATAGGATGAACTTGGTTATTTAGAACCCTTCGATCACATTATCGCTCCCTCTTATGATAAAATTTAGGCCGTTCTCTATGATAAACTTTTGAAGCCTCTGTGCAGAGTAGTCGTAAGCGTCTTTGCTTTTCTATGTCTACTTGAAATCGCTGCTGAGTAATTAGCTAACAAGCACCTCGCTTGGTGATTTCGGTTTGGGCAGGATCTCGAAAGGCCTTTGAATTTTATCGATTTAAGCAACGTTTTGCATAGTATTGCCTATTCCCCTGTGTACACATAGTATCTTATCTTCAAGGAGGACAGCCAAAGGCATGTATTAAAATACTTTAATCAGGCGCTGAAAAATACTGCTCGGAGAAGAAGTGTTTTAATTAAACTTGGAAGCACACTCTTCAGAAAATCCATTTAATTATGCAGCCCTGTAATCTTCCTGCGAACCTCTGACAAGATGGATCTGCTAAGGATAGACGAGCTTGAGAGTGAGGAGCAAGAACAAGGTCTCCAAACTTTTGGTACCGTATCCTGTCAGGTTCCCTAAAAATATATAGTCGAAAGAGTCAATATCGCCGTTAGACATGAGGTCTGAAGGCCACCCGAAATTATGGAACAGGCTTTGGAGATCCATAAATTGTCCGTAAAGATCTCCGAAGATTTTGGCAGGGGGTCTTAATCGCAGTAGAGATGGTTACTTGCTTAGCACTGAGACTACATCAGTGATTAGGGCATGAAGTATTTCCTTGGAGAGGATTGTAGAGAACATGTTCCTGGACGTAATTGATTTGCTTGAGCAAATATTTTGGAGGATCTGAGTGTAATTGCGGGTACGAGACTAATAGTTCATGGCAGGGAAATTTTAGACAAGCCTTTTTCTCTCTTCTGCTAACTAATCAATGGGCCTTTTGATGAGGATCATTTCCTAGTTCTAAGGATGGCACCTGCTCTAAACTACAAGATTGCAGAGTCTCACAGGTTTATAGGAGCTGCTTTGATGAGTCCTACTACGCTATTAGCTCTATATTTATTTCCTTTTTATTTAGTCATTAGTCAGAGGCCTGATGTCTTATGAAGTCGGAGTGCTCTTGATAGCTTCCCGACTGATGGAAGTTATTTTGGGGGGAGCAGTCGGCGTCTTCAGGAAGTCGTCCTGGAAGGTTATTTTGATGAAGGAGGATGTCGGAAATACTGGCTCGGACTGTTAAAAGCCACCGTATATGTAGATACTGTTATTAGCTGCGAAGGAGGCGTGTCTGAAGCGTTTGACTGACTAGAATTTCTAAAAGTTCATCCTGTGCCACTAGTTTGTCAGTGTGTTGTATATCTAGATAGGGCTGTCGTGTTCTTGGACTCGCCCTCCTATTATTAGCATTAAAGGACCTAAAAAATGAGCTGAGTGCTGGTACCGTTAAGCTGGCTGCTGGGTTCCTGGTAAGTAAGGAGCTAAGACCCAATCCCAGTCGCCCTTATTATGCATTCGCAAGCCCCAGGCATCATTAAGGGCGACTGTTGTGGTAGGCTAGCCAGACCGTCCTCCGAAGATGACCATCATGCCCTTGGCCCTGCCGGAGAGGCAAACGGAGCTATAATGATAAACTCTAGGAAGAGGCTTTTCAGGAACATCTAATTTAACCCAATTAGAGGCTGTTTTTGACATATCGATGATCCAGGCGTCGTTGACAGGCTCAGTGTTGCCCATATTTCCACCGAAGATAGCTATGAACGTCTTCACATACGACATGCAGTGTCCGTAGCGGCGGCCTGGAGTCATTGAATTTGTGTGCTTAATTGACCATGATGGACTTTAGCCTAGCCGCTTAAGCTCCAGGATGTAAATCTAGTCATCTGCAAGCTAACCGCCTAGTAAGACTCGTACTTTTGAGCGCACCGCCGAAGATTACTAACATTCCCTCAACGCTGCAGGCTCCGTGCGCTGCTCTTATTCCAGGTCCTATTCCACTGGGTTACAATTTCTTCCATTTGTGGAGTTTAAGGTCACACAAATAAGTGTCTGCAGTGAGCACAAAATTGGCTAATGATGAGAGTACAGGTGGGTCCGACAGCCCCTCCATAGAGGACTGCATAGTTGGCGTCGACGAGAGTAAGGGAGTGTCCGAACCTGGGCTCTGGCGTGTCCCCAGAGAAGTAGAGATTTTAAATCATAAATTTGTATAGGAGATGGAGGGGCAGTGCCTATTATGGCTACCAATCTCATCAATCTTTATATTGTATTACCAATGTACTCCTCTTTTTCATCATCATACGGCCTTGGAGGGGCCGCCTACAATCGCTTTAACTCCGTCCAGACCAACCCCGAACAGAATTCCAGACCCTCCGACTTCCACGGGGCGCTTTCAGGGGCTTTTTCTGTGCTGACAATTTGTTCGGGATCGATCCAGCTGATCCTCTATCTGAAGGAACTGACATCTATGGCGAAAATTCTGCTGGGATTCCTCGGCGACAAAGGCAAGAAAGTCCTGTAGTTTATAGCAAAGATAAGGCTCTTCGACCTGATCGGTCAGCTCTGCACAAAGATCACCAAAAATCGACTTTTCGTTCCACAGAATTAATCTCGTTTAAATCGTCTGCTTTATCTCCTTAGACTCCTCACCATCATTATGATTGGCTTGCTGCTCTGGCTCCTGCCTCATCTGCCCAAACCTGACGACCGCATTGAGGCTGAATTCAGTTAGAACTAGGAGAATGAGTTGGTCGAGAAGCAGGAAGGAGCTTTATGATATTATAATGAATGATGGAATGAAGCTACTGAGAGCAGGGGGGAAGTTACCAGACAGTGGATTCAAGATAAAAAATCGATTATAAAAGATCGCATTGGAAAAGTTGCGGCCGCAGATGGAGTAGCTGCAGGCGATCGAAAAAGTAAAAAAAAAAATTAAGATAAGAAAAAGTACTAAGTTCAAAAGTTAAAAGATATTCTATTTGGACGAGTATCTGGCTCCTCTCCACAAGGAGTCTCTCACACCACCGCAGACCTAGGTTCGTAACTCCCCTTCCTACCTGCTAACCAATTTATACTCCTCTCGATCGGATCTCGGTCTGAACACACAACTGATGGACCGCAACGATATGCTAAAGAAGATCTAATAGATAAAGGTCCAGCTGAAGTAGCTAAACTAGTCAGGATTCTTCCGAGGAAGACACCTGTCATTCGAGGAAGAGCTACCCTAGGACTACAAAAAGACCTATTTCAATATAAAGTAAAACAACATCAAGTTCTTCATGTAGTCAAAGCCTGCCTAGACTCTCAAAATACTATTTTTCTTGAAGGAGGAGCTCTCTTCAGCCATTATCAGGTAGTATTAGCTGGCTATGCTCCATAAAAAGATCAAGCTCAACAAGCCTATCAATCAGGCCAACACCAGTAGGTACGATCTCAATACCATCAGCATGCTCAAGCCCCACACCTACATCAGGTATACTGAGGACTTGAAGAAGCGACTGGGGGAGATCGAAAGCAACTTCGGGCCATTGAATATCAGTCGGCAAGCTGTGTGGATGTCTGACAAAATAAACTAATTCCAGAGCTAGCTTTTCACAAAAAAAAGATGATGCATCATATTTTATGATTATATTTATCAGAAGTCAATTTGCCAGGAATCTAAAAGGCTAGGTGATTCTCCCCAAGGAGCTCAAGCGACTGTCCAATAACTACCTCATTCAGCGCAAGGTGGAAGATTATAAGGCGCAGATAAGAAACCAGGATGTCCGTCCTCTCTCAGAGCCGCTGAGTCCCGAGTTCAAGCCTTTAAAGATCTAGGATAGTCGCATCGACATGAATAAAATCGAGCGGCTGATGAGAAAGACCTACAAGTCTATAATAGACAGAAAAAAGGAGGAGGCGATATCAGAGTTGAAAAAACACGACAAATAATTCATCACAGGGGAGTCCAGGTAGGCCCTCTAAAATAAAATGAACCACGCCTAGTGGAAACTGTTCAAACAAGAGTCTTACTAACTCATCTAGAAAAATAGACTACACAAGGTTTAGAAGCTCAACCCAAACAACTATCTACCCCACAATAATTCAGAACGCACTCTCCGCTTCACCAAGGATGTCCAGCGAGACAAGGACCTTGGCTTGCTCAAAATCTAGAGATTATTGACCCACTCTCCCAACAATGTCTAATTGTCCTAACTGCTCAAGAATGGGCTAACTGACATCACTCGGCCCCTCCCACAGCTTAATTCTGCGATTGAACAAGCCCTCACCCCAAAATAGCTTTAGATCTTATCGGAAAAATATTAGTATAAAAATTGGCTGTTTAAACAGTCGAAAGAACAGCTGGCCTACAGAGTTCGTGGAAGGCTCTAATTTCACCATTTCACTGATTAACAGTTCAAAAAATACCTATGGCTTGACACGCTCCATCCAGGTGAAGTTATGCACATAGTTCAATCCAATTAGATGAGCACACTAAGGCAGGCTCAGGCCTATATCAGACTTGCTTCCTTCCGTCAGCCCTTGTAATAGGCCACACGAATGCGATCGACTGCCCTTTATCGAAACTTACTCAGGTCAATCTTCAAGAAGGCTGATTAATTAAACGACAAGTAATTTGTTGAGTTAATTAATGCCTTAGGAAAACATCACGCTCAGGATCAAGGTGTACAGTTCAAGGCTTTGATGAGCAGAATACTGAATGCTATTGAATAGAACCTGAAAAGAAGAGAGGACCTTTCGGGAAGTGAGTTGAGCATGGCGATCGTCGGATTGATAAAACTGCCGATAAAGAAAAGATTGACTCTGCAGCAGTCTTTGGTTACCTTATTAAGAAGTCGACTCCAGAATCTATAACTTTATTTTTACTAGCAAATAGGGCATTTCCTCTCCGGAGCAGACAAGTCGCTTCAGACAGGCCCGTTGCTGGGAGAGGTACTCCTTAAGTTAATGGAAAGTAAATAGGAGTGGCTCATATCCAGCTACATAAGCTTCTTTAAAATTCTGAATGCTCTTCAACTCTACAACCCATCATGCATAAAGCAGCACAAGAGGCAGATCGAGAGCAGACTGTCATAAAGCTCTAAGTTCACAAAAAAGTTTTCTATTAGTGTAAAAATTGAATTAACAAGCCTGCTTATTTCCAGTTAGCTGGAATGCAGTCAGCTTTAGAATTAAATCAAGGCGTCTGTTTACCACGCATTAAAAAAGAACAGCTTGATCAAGACTCCGCTCGAACTTTGCCAACTTGGCTGTGGGCTGGCCCAGCTTTAGCTTAAGCGTGCTCTCAAAAACAGTGAATTAAGCAAGCTTTCACTCATTATTCTGACAAACTACTTCGTTTATCTGCCTAACAGTGCGAAATATATGCCTTTTAACTTAATTGTTCAAACTATCCATGACTACAAATAAAAAGTATCAACAATTTGGCTGACCTAACTTTCAGCTCGGCTCTCAGTCCTGCAGTACGATAACGAACAGTTCGTAGACTAGGTCTCAGAACAAGCCCTGTCGGCTCTGCCATAATCCTCCGTGACAAAAAGGTTTTAGATCCTAAGTAACCTGATGTAGAGTTACAGCAGTTCAAAGCGGCTACCAGCCTACTCCTCAAGTGTTTTGCACTAACTGATAAACACAATCGAAATGATAAAATTCTAATCCATCCTCAACTACCGGCATATCGTCAATATCGCTGCCTCGATATTGAGGTTCTATAGGTATATTCCCAATCAGCTTAGGACTCTCAAGACTATCCTCTAGAACAAGAAGGATTAGATCTAGACACTTTAGCACCTACTCATCCTCCACGAAATTAGTTCGTCTGGGGAGCGGGGGGAGTTGGCACCCAGGATTTAATAACTCACTGCCAAAGAGAATGATCTGCAGATTGTTGCGCTCTCGCTGGTCATTCAAGAAAAGCTCGAAGATCAAAGATTATAAACTGCTTTGAACGCACTTGTCGAGGTCATAAACAAAAAACAACCTTCAAGAGGCTAAATTTACTCCTTCACTCATACAATCGCACATATTCAAGGCCAACTCTATGCAAGCAAGGTCCTCGGTCCTTTTGTGTTCGATTAGCATAATCTCGTCGTAGTCGCAAGTTGGGATACTCTGCTAAGAGTGGAGTCCGAGAGGGAGACGAAATATGTCCTGGACTATTTGTGGCATCGACTATAGAGACAGTTAGCCAAAAACCGCAAGGTTGTAAAAGTGTTCGGACCTTAATGGGGATAATAGCAGAAAGTGAGTTGGATCTGAATTCATTTGATAAAAATGATTTTCTTGTGCGGTTTGTGCCTCAGTTTTTTAATGATCTGCGGGTCCAGCTCGATCTTCCTTTCATTTTTTATCCTCATAAATTACTTTCGACTCTACTTATCCCAGATTGCTATTGTGAGATCGTTTTTTTCTTTTGGATGTCTGGAGATCATTGACCTCACTAGCCCCAAGAGTTATGCGGACGCCTATCTTTGGATCCGAGGTTCAGTGTTGCCCATCTTTCCGACAGTTTAAGTTCCATGCTTATGGTATAGATCCAGCATGGGTGAAGAAAGATAGCGAAGGGGCCTCTACGTTGAGATATTCTTAACATTGGCGAGATTGTCATATTGCCTTTACAAGACTAATTCGAATTTAAAATTGTAAGAATAAATGGACCTGGCTGATTCATATCTGACGCCATATTTGAAGAATATTTTACGCTAGATCTATAGTAAGAGACCTTCTTAGCAGCTCTCAAGACTCACTTCGTAGTTGCTTTTGTTGAATAGTTGGCCATTCAATCCGATCAGCGCTCCTTCCTTGCAGACTGCCAACTTGACTGGCTAAGTTGATTTTCGCTCCTGATTTTTGATGTTTGGCATTTTAATTATTGCTAAAATTTCTTTTTTAATAAGAAAATCTCCTTTAACAACGTAGTAAAGGAATTTTGAAGGCGTCCCCTCTCTAAAAACCACTTACCGAGGATATGTAGATCGCAGTCTTGACTTAAAGAATAACTATTTAATCGCATAGTTGCTTAATCCTGAAAAGTAACTGGCTTGCTGGCAGAAAGATTGAAATATGTCGCCGTCCGGCTCAAGCTAGGTTTACTCACGTTTTTAATCTTGGCCAGGGGCTGCTAAAAATATTTGAAGTAGAAAAGAATGTTAAATAGCTTGAGCAAAATTTTAATGCGGTTGCTGCTATTTTGTTGGTTCGTCAAGTATATCACCAGAACAAAATTTCGTGTTGTTGGATCTGCAGTTCTCTTTGCTCTTGAATACTAAGACTGACCCTTTCAAAACCAGAAATACGGAATCCTTCTTCTGCCCTGGCTCGAATATGAACATTCCTTTCTCAAAGTTCAAGAATTTCTGTGGAATTGAATTAGCTGATGTTTTTTTGTACATTTAATGATACTGCCCATTCTAATCTGCCCACCAGACAATGCTTATTTCCGAAGATTGAATTCTATCAATGACTAGGCTGTGGAGATTTCTGAGTTAATTCCCACTTTCCAAGTCAACTCAATATCTGATAGCAATTTCACTATCCAGAATTTCTCACTATCTTTTGAGACTCAGGGAACAGCCACGTCATTTAGTCCAAGACCTGATTACATCACCGCTTCCGGATTGAGCTTCTACATGCAATTCGAATTTGAGTGGCTGCAATTTGGAACTAAAATGGGGAGAGCAGAGGGAATTGCCAGTTCATCCTTGGTGAATTACACAAAAAAAGTAATCATAAATGAAAAGGGGGAGGTCGGCTGGAAGTTAGTCAGTGCTAATTAAATAGAATTGTCATCTCCTTTGACGATAACAAGAATGTAGAATTACTTTGAAAAATCTAAATCTCAGCTGAGCAACATGCTTAACAACATAAACGGCAGTGCTAAATAAAAGCTACTCAGCTACCTCAAAGCCAATTTCTAGTCTAGGCTTGCGTCCAAACTGTAGAAGGAAACTGTCCTCGATAAGCAAACTCTAAACTTACTAGGTGTGCAAGTGCCCATTGCCTACGATTTATACGATTTGGACGTAAACTCTTCAGGTGTTAGAATCATGGTAAGAGGAGTTCTCAACGGCAAATGCGGGTAGGTGCCTGATAATCTAGTTAGACCTTCACTTGGAAAAACTCAGACCTACATCTCGACAGCCTTCTTAATTAATATATTTGGATACGTGAAAGACAGGTCAGGGTTTGATTTCCTTCTGGACCGCAGCCATCGCAGCAGTTCGTTCACGTTTTTTGTAGGTGACTTGTACTAAGCTATTCCAACCCTAAAAATCAACAACCGGCTGAAAAAGAATTAATAAGTAAAGGTTTCGTGCATATTGCAGACCAAGGACTTTGAACTGCAAAGATCCTCAGAGGGGTTTATATTGCCCCTGATTTATAATTGCACTCTGGTAACTAACTCGGGCTTTAATATTCTTGAGGTTAAGACCAGTCTAGACGCACTTCTCTAGCCTGCTGTCTCTAACGACTCCCTTAATTTCAAGGTTGAACTGAAGGCTATCTTCAAAGTCTCAGGAGGCGCTTACTACCTGGACGCTGACGAGTAGTTAATCCAGCTCATGGGCAGGAGTCTCCTAACTGATTACAAGCCTAGGTATTTCAGCGAGAGCCTCAGGATCTGGCAGTTGGGATAGGTAGAATGGCTGGTAGGAGATAAATATCTGACGTTATACGACCGATCATCTTTTGATCAAAGCTGATCTTTTATGGAAGTTATAGAGCCAATAGTTAACGAATGGTACAAGGTCGTACGGAAAGTAGGGAAGGGGGCATACGGGGTCGTCTGGTAAGTTGAGTCGGCCAGTGACAGAGAGCAATAGCGACTAGCCCTCAAAAAGATATTCGACGCCTTTTCCAATCAAACTGACGCCCAGCGAACCTATAGGGAACTCTAAATACAAGCGAGTCTCAACCACCCAAACATTGTCAAGGTAAAGTAAGTACTCCCGACGACTCACAAGTATGACCTCTACTTCGTCATGTAGTACATGGAGGCAGATCTGGGCAGGGTAGTTCGAACCATCCAACTTCACTAGCCTCATCGCAGGCACATCGTCTATCAGCTTACCGTCGCAATCCGTTATCTGCACCTCTCTGGAGTCTTGCATAGAGACATCAAACCGTCTAATGTTCTAGTCAATTCCGACTGCACAGCAAAACTAGGCGATTTCGGCTTGGCTAGGACTTTTGATAGCACAGATTATTCCGACGTCAAGATGACTGAATTGGTGACAACTCGACAATACTGTGCTCCCTAAATTTTGCTGGGCAATCGTAAGTACGACAAATCCGTGGATATCTGGTCGCTAGGTTGCGTTGTAGCCTTCCTTTACTTAAAGAAGCCACCTTTTCAAGGCACATCTAACTTTTAGCTTATAGCTTCCTTGGTGCGAATAATTGGTCGACCCTCGAAATCTGATTACAATGTGCTGGGCATCTAGTTAAAGTAGATAGTAGACTCAGTAACTGATAGGCAATAAAATTCATTTGAACAATTAATGAAAGGAGTGCCTGAGTAGGCTGCAGACTTCATTCGCAAGTGTCTGCAGCTGAACCCTCGTACAAGAGTGACTCTGGACTAGCTGCTATAGCACCCTTACTTGAAAGGCCGCAGAAACGCATAACTCTAGAATCGTTAAACAAATATAGTAAAGTTGAAGGTCAGCTAAACGACCTTGCTGTAGCCCTTGCAATATCGATAGAATTTGGTAAAAGCCCCTCCCAACATCGATATCATCATTGAAGCTCCCTAAGAAAAAAAGAGTACATTAGAACCATAGTAATAAAATTAGGTAGACAAGTCGAAGAACCTTTCACTCAATTCAAAGAAATCTTCGTATTTTGACAAAAAAAGAACATCTTCAGTCATTAAGAGCAAGGCAATCGAGCAATAGAGACTCGAGCGGCTTGCAGCTTCCGGAGGCAAAACGTTTAGCTTTGATCGGCAGGAGTGCCGAGTCTCAGTGAAGGTGAACCAGATCCGCAAGCACAAGTAATATAGTTTCGCTGAGATAAGCTAGCTAAATCGAATACTCAGTCCCAAGATTGTGCAACCAGCCACAAGGCAAAACAAATTATACAGTCATTTATGAATGTGTATCAGCAGCACGACACTCCTATTTCCTAGAGAGGAGCCAGCCGTTATAGCATAGTTTAAAGCATGGAGTAAGAGCAGCCGATGTTCACTCTCACCCAACGCCGTTGTCTGGGCTCTACTTAGAACCTTTGCATATTGGTAACGATTATCCCTTTGCTCTACAGATAATCCATCATGTCCTTGGTCGCCTTGAAATACAGACTTAGGTCGAGCAGGACTAGATACGAGGACTGAAGTTCGTAGAGCTGTGCTTTGGGCAGAATAAGTTTGAGATCAGCCTTGAATTTTTTGTAATTTAATTCGATGGCTGCTTTTAATTCCTGTAGGTAGAGGCTAGCCTACTCACTAAAGGCGTAGGCGATTGAGATATTAGTCAGTCTGCTGTGCACATCCTTTTGCCTTAACTTATTTAAGTACTCTTAGGTTTTAACCCTCTGAAGATCATTGTTGTAGACTCCGTAGGCAGTTTTTAGTTCGTGTATGTTCAAAGCTTTGGAAGGACTGTCCAAGACTAGAACATCTCTGTATAAATTGAAAAGAAGGAGTGCAGTTGGGCATTCCTTGAAGGCCAGGAGCCTGAGTATTTCGTCTACGACGAGAGTGGTGCCATATTTTCTGCATATTTTTACGATGAAGTTCAGTACCTAGAGCGACCAAATAAATCCACAGGGGTTATGGGGATTCGTTAGAAATAAAACCTTCGGCCTAGACAGTTACATGCAATTTTGGAACTACTGCAGGTTGATCTCCATCCTGCAGCCCTAGATCTAAAGCTTGCACTATTTTACCCTGAGTTTTAGGCTTTGCACTAATTAGATTGCCCCCATGTAGCAGGGCGTAAAAAAGAGCACTGAGTCGTCCTCCTTGAAGTTGGCTTGGAGGAAGACCGACAAGTGCGCCATGACTCCTCCATAGAACACTATCTTTTTTTTGGACAACTGAATCCCTTATTTTTTGTACCTTTTAACAATTGCCTAAAGGGCTAGATTTTGGTCAGAAGGGTAGCTTAGACCTTCTCTATTGATGACTTCGCTAAGCTGCCGGAGAAGCCCCTCAGGCGGCAGCAGGTCCAAGTCAGCCACCCAAAGCGGCAAAGGAGAGGGGTGGGCAAGGAGGTGATGGCCTTAGTGCTTGAGAGTGTTGCGCTTGAGGCCGGGCTGGAGCCACTTAAAATCATTCATAAAATTAAATCGGGAGCCAATTATAATGCTTATCAAAGACTTTTGCATTTCGATCTAAGACACTCAATTAGTCTCACCTCTTTGGCCAGCGACTGTCTCACTTCCTCCATTAGAAAGTTCTCGCACCACTTCGGCGCCAGCTTTATCCGGAAATGTCTGCGTGGCGGCGCTTTGCGAGGAGGAGGGAGGGCCAGCAGCTGATTCCGATAGCCCTTGCCCTTGACACGTAGATCAGTCAATGATCTTGCATTAAGTTTGCCTTTCTTATTATACATTCCAAATTAGATGTTTCTGTACTATCTCATCCCTGATTGTCTGATCTCGGCTATTTACTTACTGCTGGTCTACATAATCTTTCGCTTCCATTCGTTTATACACTACTATCTCACCTTCCTCTTCTAAAGTACGTGCAAGTAGGCCTTTATTGCTACGCTTATCATCTATCACTTTTTCATGGCGCTAGCCTCTCTAACTGACCAGTCGGCCTACTTGATGGCGCATAGCAAGGACCTGATAATCGGGAAATGGCTTATAGCAGGGCTGATCTTCCTATACCTGAACTGGCTTAATTTATAATTATAAGAAGCAGTGTCAGTAGGGAACCTGATGAACCAAATAGCATACGGCTTGATAATGCTGAGCTAATTGCACAAGACGATAATTAGATTCCAGGATTCTATTCCAAATCCTCGAGTTACAAAGGCAATAACCCTGATATCAGGGCTAGTCTTTATCGCTTATTCCGGATTGGATTGGTATCTGCTACCTTAGCTCATTATCATTGTCCTCTCTGGAGTCAGGTTCAAGCTCTATCAATCCTTGCCTTTGCTTGCCGTCGCACTATCTGTCTATATCCATCACTCCTTCCACCTCTACTTCGTAATCCTCACACTAGCTATCATCAGTTTGACAAACTAGTAGAGCATCTAGGGTAAGTGCAAACAGCTGAGGGAGTGGCACGTGCTGATCTTGAGAGGGTGCCTGCAGATCTGCGGTAATGACCTCCACCAGTAATTCATGCTGCAGGTCAACATAATGCTTATTCTCATGGCACAAGTATTCCCTTACATCCTTAAAAGCAGAAAATTTTAATGAATTAAACATATTCAGCTGTATTATGTAACTATGGGTAAATCCCAGCCTCCTTCCACACAGCGTTTCAGCCTACCGCATATTGCCACCACGCTGCTCATTACTATCATAAACACCCCGTTCACCACCAGCACCTAGGTCCCTGACAAATATGTACTCAGAGTCCAGTTGACAAAGGCATGAAAAAAGACACCATAGTCGCGGATGTGCTAGTCGAACAGTATAAAAATGAATTTTTGGTAAAGTACAAAAATCCTTAGAATGTCATTTTTAATGTTAAAGTTGCTTAACAGAAGCATAATCAAAGCAACGTAGTGCCACAGCCTCAGTGTGAATTATTCATTATCTGAACTTATTCTTTCGTCTCTTAGCAGAATGAAAGCTACCTACATAAACAGATAAGAAGTCTAGATGGTGCCTCGCTGCAAGTCGCCTAGCAAGAAGTTGGAAATAAGGCCAAGTAGCCCCAGAATCAAAAGCAGTAGGGTTCCCAACAGCAATTCCTTCAGACCAATGCAAAGGCCTTTCTGGAAGACAAATATTGCTGATGAGAAGACCAACAATGCTAATGAAAATGCAGGATTTAAACCTGAAACGTTATTTATCTGCTGCAGCACACCAATATTAAGAGTTACAGGGAGGAGGAGTTTGGCAACTTCTGTGAGGGAATATGTGCATCCATGAGTGAAGCGAACAGTCTTATCAAGAAGGGAGAGGTCCTGACGAGTGGTGAGGGCCTGGTAGTATTGCCAGAGAGGCAGCCTGCTCTGAATCATAAAAAATATGCGAGTCAACCCTTCATTATATGCTAGAAGGCATTTTTATGTCCGATCTTACTCTTGTCCTGATTCCTCCGCTTCTACTATTTCTTGGTCTCGCTTTCGCCCTTTTATTAGTTTCTATTCCGGCTGACTGTTGTTTGCTAATAATCAGCCTATTCACGTTCCCTCCACTTCTCTTTCCTTTATTACTTGTAGTTTTACTTGCGATCATCTTTTCGTCGATCGTTTCTTCGATCTTTGTAATCGTCTCTTCGATCATCTCGTCGATCTTCTCGTCGGTCATCCCATCGTTCGTCTCTTCGATCTTCCCTTCGATCTTCTCGTCGGTCATCTCGTCGGTCATCTCGTCGGTTATCCTGTCGATCGTCTCTTCGGTTATCCTGTCTATCGTCTCTTCGGTTATCCTGTCGATAATCCCTTCGATCATCTCTTCGATCATCTCTTCGATCATCCCTTCGGTCATCCCTTCGATCATCCCTTCGATCATCTCTTCGATCTTATCTTCGATCTTATCTTCGATCATCTCTTCGATCATCTCTTCGATCATCTCTTCGATCTTATCTTCGATCATCTCTTCGATCTTATCTTCGATCATCTCTTCGATCATAATGCCTTTTTTCTTCCTTATTTTCTTATTTGCCATATTTTTAGTCTCGTTTGTCTACTCTCTGTTCTTACCATTTCTAGTTACGTCTTTAGTCTCTCCTCTCGTCTCTCTTTTAATCTCTCTTATCATTTCTCCTTTCGTCCCTCTCCTTTTGTTATTTTTTCTATGTTTATCCGCTCTGGATTAATTATTAACTCCTTTTTAGAAAGACCTCGTTGGTATCAGCCTACTACTTCCCTCTTTATTTTTATTTTTAAACTCTTGTTTATTCCATCAAAGGTTTCGACTCCACCGGAGGTTTCTAAGCTCTTCTAACAAACTTGAACTACTCCGTGAATTAGATTGTCTTTTAGGATACCTTCGGTTAAGGCTTATCTTATTTCCTATCCTTGTAGTCCCGGTGATTATCCTTACGATTGAATTGCTTCTGAGGCCTTTTATCATAATCTTTCCTATCGCCTCTCCTCTCATCGTCGAACTTCTTCTAATTTTTTTAAGTATAGTATTCCTTTTTCTTATCTTAACGCTAAGAGCGCTAAGGCGCAACATAGTTATTTTTGGAGAAGACAAACTTGATGCTCGATTACATCGAGATGATCTTCAGCGCCTACTATTTGGACAGTTTAATATTGGTCAATTAACCTTTCTGCTCAACAATCTAAAATTTGACTGTTTTCCCGATGTCCTAAAGCTATCCCTGCCTGCCCTAATAATTCTTAATGGCCAGCAAGATGACCTCCTTGTCCACAAGCTAAATTAGTTTAGTAAGGGATCGAGTCAGCTATTTCTTAAGTAGGATAGAGACCCGCTTGATATCCGTTTTTTAAGGCTTGGTCTAAGGCTAATCCTCTTAGTCGGAATCTCTGATATAGGCCCAGCCGCTCTTCTTAGTCTAGTTAGTGCTTGTCATCAACAATCAAATTAAAAACTATTAACACATTGTTAAATTTGAGTCATGAAAAGGCACCGAACAGATTGGCCCTGTCTCGATGATCTATGCGACTCTACTCAGCATCTAGAGCAGGATTCCTATGATTATCAACCAGCAAGACCACCCTCTCCGAAAGCAATTTAATTACCTGCTATATAAGGACTCTAGGAACTCAAAAAAACAGGATCCAAAAGCTTCAAGCTTTAAAAAGTCCAGGCAGGCTAAAATCCCTGGCTGTGGGTTAAGATTGGAGCGGATTTATATAAGGCAAGTCCTATAAACTGAGCTTTAGTATTCATAATGAAGAATTTTAAGAAGTCCCATAATAAATTCTGTAAACCATATCGACCTCGCTTACTTTTTAAGCTAGAATCGAGTCAGCCACTTCGAAACTGAATTGGCTAGATCTCAGTCCTGGGGTTGATCATGTGAGTCAGGTGAATAGGAGGCCAGAGAATTGTGGTAATTGTGCATAATGATATAATTAATTTGGAATTGAAATAAGAAATCGACAAATTTATCTATTTATTACTACAAATATGGACATTGAATCTTGGTAGTAGTTTTGATTGTTTGCCCTGGATGCGCACATAGATTAATGCCTTCGTTTAGCTGCCAAGTGCTTCTTGTTGATCAATTATTTGTTCTATTCTAGACTAGGTTATTCCTAAATTTCATATTTATGATCGTTAGTCCAAATAACGATAGGTGTCTGAGTTTCTAGAATAAACTACTTTAAAGATGTGCTAATCATATTCGATTCTTTCATATCTTTGAGTTATTGATGAAGGGACTACTTAGCATAGAATATAAGATCATTATCATGATCTTATGATAAAACTGATTGAGATTTATGATTTTTTGCTATTCTTTCTCAATCTAAGCTATAATAAGCAAAGACTGAACACCATTAATTGATAAAGTCAGTTCTCATTTTTATATAAGAGGAGGAAGTTGGGTCTACTTAATGTCAAAATCCATTGATCTCATTAATAAATAAAAATAAGGAATCGCAAGTATAACTATTAGTTCACAATACAGAAAATAGAAATATATTGCTTTGCAGCCATCTCTTCATTAGCCCCGTCAACTAATCTATAAACTTGACTAAGCTCTAATAGCAGTTTTAATAACTTATATCTTACCTCCCTAAATAAAGTTTATTGAACGATTATTTCTCTGAAGATTATGACACTCAGTCCGTTTTTAAGTAATCTGGGCCTCACTAATTCAATTTAAACATCTAAAGTCTGAAACCAATTTTTAAAATAAAGGGCAACAGTAGAGCAAGATATAAAATAAGGATCATATAAATATATTTTGATGCTGGCGGTTGTCGCTCTCGATTGAAAAGAGATCCCGAATCGAACGTTTCAGCGAATGGATTGGATAATTGCGTTATATCATTTTCACTAATCCGCTCCTGCTTTTTTTCGGTTAGAGTTTTAGCGATTTAGTTCTCCCTGGGAACATTTGGAAGGTATAAAATAATCTGCCTCCCTGCTTCCTCAGCTTGCCCTACTGCATCTATTTTTTAGGAGGCTTACAGGTTTACTTTTAAGTTGCCGTTTTCAAGATCCTTTGATTTAAATTTGGTTGGAATAAATAATAGCTATAACTAAGCTTCAACTTCTGTTTGAGGCAAGGCGCCTTTTTGTTAATGACCTGCTTTGGAGGCTGAAAGAAGTTAGAGAGCGAGTATGAAACAGGCCGCAGGGGTGTTGCTAAATACTGGCAATTTGAATCCTAGTCCCATCCCGAAAGTTTTTATATTTATTGCTTCATTTATTAGGAAATTTTAACAATTTTATGACTTAATCCAAAAAACTTTAGTTCAAGCACCTCGAGCAGCTGCATGGGGAGAGGGCTCGCTACCTCGCCCTCGATAGGGACTCTGGCAAATACTTTGACATTAGAAATCAAGAGGAGGTGGCTGTCCTTGAGGCCAATCTCATTGTCGCTTCTCCTTCGTCGGTAAGTCATTGGAAATAATTTTGGCACGAATACGACTAACACCACTAAAAGCTGGTTTGGCTGATCCAGCAGGACTAATACACTGGTTTCGTTTCGCTCTTTGAGCAGAAAGGCAAAATTCAAACATAAGTAAATTATCGAAGCTTGGATAATTGGTCTTTCCTCCATTTCTCTGCCAATATTGGGAGTTTTAACATAAGCAAGTATTTGATCGACAATAAAATTGATGTGACTATCAAGTCGAGGCGAGGTAGGACTTCGCTTCATTACGCTGCCGATTCAGGCTATTAATAAATAATTGAATTGCTCATTTAAGCAGGTTCCAATATTGACGCAGCGGATAATGATGGGAATACTGCACTGCATCTGGCCTGCTTCTCGATCCGACCTGGGGCTATCAATAAACTTTTACAAAAAGGGGCAAAGAGTTTAAAGAATAAGTAAGGATTCTTGCCATAATAATGCTCGAATTTAAAGCTGGTCAAAGAAAAATTTAATAAAAGAGATTATGACATTGTCAATCAATCAGCCTATTCCACTTTCAAATAGAATTACAAAATCATCATGGTGCTCGGTGAAGGAGCCTTCGGTAAAGTATTTTTGGCGAAGAATACCAAGACGGGCTAGCTATCGGCCATCAAAGCTCTTAACAAGGAACTGATAGCCAAGAAAAAAATGTAGAAATTTGTTAGGACATAAAAGAATGCAATGAAAGTTATGAATCACCCTTTTATCGTCGGCTTAAAATTCTGTTTCCAGAATCCTCGGTTTTTATTTCTGGGAATTTAATTTTGCTAAGGCAGGGATCTCTAGAAGCTCATTAAAAATATCGGCTCTAAAATGTAATAGTAAAAGGTAAAGATCTACGCTGCTTAGTTAATACTTGCATTGTAGGCTCTGCATAATTCCAATATCATTTACAGAGACATCAAGCCTGAAAACATCCTACTCGACCGTGATGGCCACATCAAACTCAGTGATTTTGGGTTATCCAAAGATAATTTTACAGAAAAAGATATTAGCAACGATTTTGTAGGGACTCCTGCCTTCATTCCTCCAGAAATACTTTCGAAAAAAGGGCACAACAGAATGGCTGATTGGTACTCATTCGGTATCTTACTGACCCAGTTGCTAACGGGATAGCCTTTATATTTCGCAGAGGACAGAGATAAGCTGTTCAGAAATGTTCTCTTCATGAAGCCAAAGTTGCCTGACAGCATTTCAGAAAGCGGCAGGAATTTTATACTAGGTCTCATCTAAAGAAACCCCAAGTTGAGGCTGGGTAACAAGGTGGAATAGATAAAGAACCACGAGTGGCTCAAGGGGATTAATTGGTAGGATATTCGACAAAAGAAAGGATAAGTAATAAGGCCCTTAAAATTTATTGAGCCAAAGGGAGAGATGTTCCCCAACTTCGGGGATGATGGAATCGAAAATAAAATTGCTTAGTGGACCTACGTAATCAAGAAAAAAGATTGAATTTGAATAAAAATTAATTTATCAGTCGAGCTAAGTAATCGAGCTGCCAGAAGGCATTCCTCAAATCAATGGTTTACCTCGGGCTCCTTAAATTTATCGTGCTGAACAGAGTGAAGACCTTCGCACGCTTTTTTACACTTGGTAAAGGTCGAGCTCTCTTATTTCTTTCCTCTGTCTCGATCATATTTTGCCTATTGGCTAACTGTCAACTGAAAGCAGTAGACATGACTAATATGTGCAAAGCTCAATTCCTAGCCTTACTTGCCCATTTCGGATTTTTCAGCAAGTTATTTGCCAATCTCTGTTTTAGCCGAACCCAACGAGTCACCAAGGCCACACAAAAGGAGTGATCAGGATTTTCCAAGTTTTCGGAGGATATAGAATTCTTGCCTTTTCAAGGTGCAATCAGCACTGACACTAAAAGGATGCATTTTAGTATTGTCTGACTTACTTGTAGTTTGTTGAGCATCGACTCAGCACTCCTATTTACTCACGGCCATTTCTGGGTCATTAAATAAACTGATAATCAATCAATAATGCTAAAATAATATATATAATTAAATGCCGAGGAATGGAGCTTGTAGTAATTTCTTCTGGAATCCAGTCAGCGCTGGTGTTAAGGGAGCAAGTGTGGTGAATGGAGGATGATACAACAGTAGTATCGATGCCTTCCGCAATTGTTTAAATTGTGGGAAGCACTATAATTATCATTGACATGATCTATTTATTCCATAAAAATACGATCTATCGAGATGCCCACGACACTATGTTTTCGGTCTTCTTTGGCCATGTCGAGGAACGCGTTTTTTATCATTTAAGGGAAATACAACAAAAGGTAATGGCTTTAGCTAAGTAGACTCATTTCCTTAAACCTCCACTTTATTGACATTTTCACACCATTTTTTATTATTGAGGCTTATGATATTTTCACTTATACTCAATGCAGCCGCTGTGTATAAGGATGGACTAGATAGAGAACCACGTGACTCAAAGTAAATTAACAAACAATGGCAGATCGGACTCATAAACTTAAAAATCCTACTATCATAAATAAGATATTTTTTCTACCTTGTAATTATTGCAGGGCTCTGCTTTTCTACCCTAGGTCTGTTCAAAAACCTCATTTGACGTTAGTTTATGGGGCCTGCTCCATAATAATAATTATGCAAAAGAAAGTATAACTCAATTTATAAACAGTTGTAGTATATCAATCTTCCCTATGACTGAAAGATAAGACAGGCTGGCTTATAAAAACCACAAAATTTGATTGATTTTATCCTCCAAGACTTTCGATGAATAGGTTTAATTAAAATGATAAAGATAGTTTTGGAAGTTTAAAGTGCATTTTAGCCAAAAGATAAATTGAATATTAGGGGTAACTGCGTCAATAAACTAGAGAATAATTAAAAGAATCAATTAAAGAATTGATAATAACTAGCATGCATTTTCTAAAATATTAAATTAATTATTCATTCAGAACTAAACAAGGACCTGTTTGGTTTATTTGGCAACCTTCAACTACCGATCTGTCCCCGGAATCTATTGCTACGACATTATTTTATTCGGGTTGCTCTATATTATCTATATCGATACTAAAAATTTCTATTATACCAAGGTGCATATCACTCGCGTCACGAACACTATTCCAATCATGCTGAAGTTAGCAGTTTATGAATTTGCGAAAACTAACACAAACGGGAAAGCGAGCTCTATCACACTGAGAAGGGAGTTGGTAATTGCCACTGTAATATTTGCATGATTGTAAAAGTTAATTAGGGACTCTATGAAGTCCCGAAACACGAAGGTTATTATAATTACGACCATTATTTTATCGAAACTACCAGCAGCCAGGATTCCCAAAAAGATTTCGTGGAAAACCTCGATTAAACTCCTTGACTTTTCCATTATCCGCATGTAGAATTTGAAATAGTTTATCTTTTGATCAGAAGCTGCCAAGAATGCCAAGCAGCAAATTAGGAGGAGAATTAGTACTGAGGCTATCAGCTACTGTTGACTAGGGCCCTTCGCGATTGTGATTATGCAATAAAATGAGACAACTTGCCTGGAAGTTACATGCAGGAATCCGATTGTTCTTAAAAGTAATTGAAATAATATAAAATCCAAATCGTTTGAAAAGAATTTTGAAAAGAACATGCTGGTGTCCATTGTACTTGTTAGATTTCTGATCGGAGGAACATACAGAAGCCTGCTTATTTTCTTTGTTATTCTCGAAAGTATTCTTAAAAAGATTAGGAAGAAGGCAGTAATTACCATTATTATGATTGCCGTTGATGCTGCGTCGAGCAAAGAACTGCCCCCAGTATTATTAAATAGCTTGAAACTGCTCACCGTACTGGAATTGAAAACTGAGGCGAAAGGTGTCCCCCACTGGTAACCAATAAAAGTCGCAAGATTGCTCTCAAATTTTTTAATCTCCTCTGTCTGGTTGTAGGAAACATTTGTGAAGGTAAACATAAAGAACATCAGGTTCATAAAACGAATAGACCTGTGTCCAAAAACATAAGTTATTAAGCTGATTAAAAATATTGCTAGTCCAACATAGAGTCCAGCCGTCTAGTAATTCTGTTGGGCTTTCTGAAAGGAGGCAAATTAACTTGGAGGGACGACTTTAGTGGGGGGTGAGACTGAGTTTCCCATTTCGACAGTGGGATTCGGGAATATTTTTTTGTCCTGGATTTATACTTCTACTCGAACACCAGTAGCAAGAACTCTCCTAGTGACAACTCCGAACTTAAATTGAATTTAGCCGTTTACAATTTGGACGTCTTAAATAGGAGGGTAAACGATAGTGCCATTATCGAATATGAGCTTTATACGGAAAGTTTCTTTGGTGATCTGAGTTTGGGTTGAAGGAGGAATAATTCCCTGGACACCCACCTTGACTTGCATCTGCTACCCGATCTGCTACACTTTATTGACGTTAAATTTAAGGACCGGAGAAGGGCAGTCCGTGGTGCAAGGAGTGCATATTCTTATCACAGGATCTTTGAAAGCAGTGCTTGGACAGGTTTGTTTGCAGTCATTTTAGGTGAAGAAAAAGCTAGATGAGCACAATTGGCATGATTCTATTGAGTTTCCAGTGCAGATATCGCAATCGGGAGCACAAGGTAGACAAGATGATATGCCGCTGTGATAGAATTTAAGGCCACAACAGATTCCAGAATTGTTAGGAGGAAGACGGAAGTTTATCGGACAGGTGAGACAAGTGGAAAACGATGAGCAAGTATCACAACTTGAGTGACAGTTAGAACATTTGTAAGAGGCAGAAACGAAAAGCTTAGGTGGACAGGTGAAGGGTATACATAAAGAAAGACCGAGACCGCCCCGACCAGGGACGTAGTTGTTGGCACAAGTAGAACAAGTAGTAGCGGATTTGCAGGTGGTGCAAACAGGATTGCAATTAATGCAGGAAGTAGAGAAGAATTGATTAGGGAGACATTGGGAACAGAGTGGTTATGAGGATTTGAAGTAATTGAGAGCACATGTTAAACAGGATGAAATGGATGAGCAAGTAGCGCATGAAATGTGACATAATTGGCAAATACTGAATGAATCAATAAAATGCCCAGTAGAACAAGAGCATAAAATAGATGGTGAGGTTCCTATTGATGAATAACCAGACTTGCATGTAATGCAGATAGAGGACTGACTACAAGTTGAGCAGGAAGAGTGGCATAGTGAGCAAGTATTTTCGCTTTGATAGAATCCAGAGTTGCAGGCGCAGGGAGATCCGGCAGCATTATCGACGCAAGTTGTACAAGAATCTGAGTTAGTGCAACTTCT
>QQSS02043329.1:0-18444 GCA_003687565.2 Craspedacusta sowerbii
TAGTAGTAGTAGTAGTAGTAGTAGTAGTAGTAGTAGTAGTAGTAGTAGTAGTAGTAGTAGTAGTAGTAGTAGTAGCGGGTACATTACATTGGCATTTGATGAAATATGGAATCCTTTTTTTTAATGCTTATTGCGTATTTCTATGGTTTATTTTTATTCAGAGACATAGATATACATTCTTCACAGTAATTATGCCATGCCACCGTACTTTTACGATCATAACAATTCGATTTAAGCACAATTTGAATAGCACCAATAAAAAACACTCGTTTTAAGGAGCATGAAGACCTTACGAGTTGGATTGTAAAAACGTGCTGCTTCCAAGAACTCTTGCCACCTATTAATTGCCTAGCACACGCCATTCTAGGCACAGTCAACGATTAGCTTCTGGCACTGTAACTTACAGTCTGTAAGTATTGGATTATTCGATGATCTAATTTGCGTAAGAATCGTACACGTTCTGTGAACTAACATCTAATTGCGACTCCTACCCACATTGGCATTTGATGTCGCTCAATTATCGGATTAACCGAACATGTGTCCTAAATGGCTTTCTCGCGAAAATTAGTCCCAGCTATTTGGAAGGTCCGCATGGTGCAGTGCCAGCCATGCGTACACTAATTCAAATGCACAAGCGAGCTCAAGCTAATTGCCTTGATTAGTAGTAGTAGTAGTAGAAGTGGTGGTATTAGCATTGTTGGCGTAGTTGTTGCTGTTGTTTTTACTGTTGTTGGTTACATGCAGCGTTCGGGAGGATTAATAAAAAAGATTATCACTGACCAAGTGCACAACATTCCACATGGGATCTGATTTATTTATGCAGGATATGATGGGACACAAAGATATAGGGTGGGTCTTAGAATTAAATCATGTTATTTAATAGAACAACTTGGAGCTTCAACCTCTTAAAGAATAAGATCTAAATAGGCAGGCGATAAACAATGCCTAACTCAAACTAAAGGTTCGCATGCCACGCATGCTTGCCAAATACGGGCAACAATCCATCCTTTTCTTTTCAATGAAGGCATTATTCACGACTCAAGTGATGAAAAACGTACAAGCATTAAAGTTCACGAGATGGAGTTGGATGGAATTTGAAGAAGACAATTTGGAAATGTGAATTTAATTTTTATAATGTGTCGACTAGACTACAGGGAGCAGAGAATAGCTAGTTTAGACGCATTTTAAATAATTCTAAGACCCGTTACAATCCTTGGCCTTTGGTGATAGATCATACTGCAATTCTGTCACTTATTTCTATGGAATGGTTTTTTTAAATTGTTTATTGCGTATTTCTATGGTTTATTTTTATTCAGAGACATAGATATACATTCTTCACAGTAATTATGCCATGCCACCGTACTTTTACGATCACAACAATTCGATTTAATCACAATTTGAATAGCACCAATAAAAAACACTCGTTTTAAGGAGCACGAAGACCTTACGAGTTGGATTGTAAAAACGTGCTGCTTTCAAGAACTCTTGCCGCCTATTAATTGTCTAGCACACGCCATTCTAGGCACAGTCAACGATAAGCTTCTGGCACTGTAACTTACAGTCTGTAAGTATTGGATCATTCGATGATCTAATTTGCGTAAGAATCGTACACGTTCTGTGAACTAACATCCAATTGCGACTCCTACCCACTGGTCTAAATAATTAATTGAGGTCAACGCTCCTACCGTACAATATCTTCGTCGCTTAAATGGTAGTGTGTCGTGTTTCGCCATCCATTGGCGCCATTTTTTGTGAACATGTAAATGTAACTGTAGGACGTACCGTGTAAGTTTGATGCATGCTCCAGTGGGAACCGTGTTACGGATCGCTTAGGAAAGCGCATGTTTGCTGCGTGTTGTTTCCCTCTTGTATCTCCTTTTTTCTTATTAAGTATCTTGGTAAATTTGCTCTCTTTAATCCGGTTTCGCGAAGTTTTGCTCCGTCCTTAGTAAGCACTTGATGACATGGTACTCTTTTGCAGAATTAGTCATAGTCTTATATATTAATGTTTATTTGAAATCCCGAGTTTCTGGGGACTGTACGGCTTGAAAGACGTTATTTATATTTGCTTAGAGTAGGCAGTTCGTTGTTTGTGTTTGGCGACTAAAGAGCTGTTTGGTTTCCCTTTAAGAGTTAAGGAAGTTGCAATGCATAGAGGGAGAGGCTCACCATTAGAGGTAACTTTCTCCTCCATTTGAGTACTATTCTTGGTCTTATTATTTGCTCTATGTTGGCATACATGTTTGCATGTAGTTGTGGGTATGGAATTACATTTAATTATCTATCTATCTATCTATCTATCTATATATATACATATACATGTGTGTGTGTGTTTCTCCACCTACTTGTCTATGAACATACACATACCTGCATAATACATTCTAATCCACACGTTCACACACACATGGGAACATGGGAAGAAGCTCAATAGAGAGAAACCCCTACAAAACCTGACAATAACATGTTCTGCAAAGGCATGTGAGAGACCAAACTGAATTTCGCTTGAGATGCCATTTGGTTAAAATCATGCATGCTTACCAATGCTCCCAGCACAGATATATAGCAGGAGCTGCACCGTTACTTGGCAAGTTGAACACCTTTGAACATTTTTCAAGCATTTTTTTAGACCTAGCTACCCCTGAGAGGCTAGCTGCCTGTTCTCTTCTGCTACAAAAACTATTACTTGAATATGAGTTTTGAAGAAGATCAATTTTTTTTAATTTTTACTTTTTATTTTCTTGGCATCTTACAATCACGAATTTTCTACAAAAAATCTTTAAGCATTTTTCAATTTAATTTGCAGAGGCTCATTTTTTCTTCATTGGTATTGGGTATCCACTCCTCAAGTCCCAGTGCCTTTGCCAAATTCAGCCAATTGTATGCAGATAAATTTTCTTTTTTTCATTATACTAAAGATTTGTCTGAGTGCTTCACGCTCACAAGTCCCATTTAATTGTTGGAAATTTGCATACCAATGTTGATAACATTTTACATTGAGTGTTGAAAGTAGTATCACTAGAAAATTATTTACTTGCTGTTTTGTTGTCTTATGTCTTTCGATGAACAATGCATGTTGCAAGACCTATTGGAAAGTTTAAATCCCTTTTGTGACCAGCACCTTTCCTTTCTATTACTTATCTTCTGTATTGCCAAAGCTGGCATTGTTGCAGGTGCATTGTCTCTCACTCCATCATACCCTTTCGTCTTACTAACATCTTAGGAGGGCTTTTTCATCTTCTTTCAGTTTCAAAATTTTAATTGTTGCATGTGCCTTGTCTCTTACTCAGTCATACCCTTTCATCTTAATTCTAACCTCTTTGGAGAGCCTTAGCATCTTTTTTCAGTTTCAAAAATGCCCTTTTTCTCCTTCTATCCGAACTTTGCCTTCTCTTAGTCACTCCACGGGTTATTGGTCTTTGAATCTGTCTATGGATATGCCTTATTGCTTAGTTTAGAGCTCGAGTAATTAAGTCTGGCATCATTCCTGTGGTTCTAATTCAACTTGTGTGCATTTCCAAGCCTAATCTACAAGCATTTTTCTAAGTTACTCCATCTGCGGAACCTTTTTCATTTATCCCATTGTGGCTGAGTACATACTGATGATTCCTTAAATTGTTTTCTCAACACCATGCATATCTCTAGCATCCTATTTTTGTCTTCCTGTGTCGTGGTGCTGTATAGTTGTAAGTCTTGCATTTTTTTTGCTTAAATTTCCCTGATATTCATGGCTTTCTTTCAGGCAAGACCATTGATGTCTTTCGATGCCAGAGAGAGCATGGTAATTACTTTCTATGTTTTTCATAGTTATGCTATTCACATTTATTGTTTAACTCTGGTGTGCAGTATTGGCTCTAAAAGAAGGAGCAAAGAAAAATGTATAAAGAAAGAAGATATTTAGGATCACTGCTTAATGAAATGGTTTTAAAAGCCATAAGTGCGTGCATCACATTGGAGGCATCCTTGTTCGAGGTTTTTATATCTGTTGTTATTTTTTCATTTTGCCTTAACGGAATACATGCTGGGTGATAATGATTTTATAGTTTACTGTCTTTATTGAAAATGATAATAACAATAATAATAATAGTAATGATGATAATAATAAGTTCATGCAAAGTTTCATTTTCATTTCTTTGCTTTGTGCCTTTTTTAATATGCTAAAGGAAATGCATTGTTACACCCGCTTATGGAATTGTTTATGCTCAGTTTTTTTGGTGGTTTTTCAAGTTCTTCTTAAGCTCTGCTCTTTCTCTATTTGGTGATTTACGTCCATTACTTTGCTTAATTAATGCTTTTTTAATTTGCGCCGTGTAGTTACAATATCTATTATCTAGTCATCGTTACGGTTGCATTTGTCTACTGAAGGATTCTCGAGAACTTTTGTCATTTGTTGCCTTGACTGTCGAACATTGTCGTGCAAGCGCTGTGCTCTGCAACTCTCCTTTCTTCTCGACCGTCCCTGCCAAATTTCAACGAGACCTTGTAAAGAGCTATGGTTGCAGGGTTTGCAGCGTAAATAATATGCGTCCAAGGCTTTGTGCAAAAGCTGAATATCTGCTCCGCCCTTATATTAATCTACGTGGTCGAAATCATGCGCTCCTTGTTTCTCGTCCTTCTTGTGTTGAATTTCTTGGTTTCCGTGACTGCGTCGAGGAGCTGCGCATGCTCGCTGAAATTCGCGCTGGAGTAAATCTTGTTTGTTCTGGCAAAACGGCATTTGAAGATGGTGTAACCGTGACCGAGTTTTGGTCCGGTAGCTGCATCTTTTTCTTGTCAACTTCCCACACCTCAAACACCTGTGCGAATCGCCGTAGAATGTTTCTGCTCGCTGATTGACTCAATCATAAATATGTTTCGAAAAGTAGAAAGATGTGTTAGAGGTCAATGCCACGAAGCCGTTTTTCGTGAATCGGGCTAACGCTGATAAAATTAAAGTTAAGGTGTTTTGAGGTATTACCTAAAGTGTGGTCTTGTATGTTTTTCTAAGGTTTCTAATGTCATACGTAGACTTTTGCATTGTGCACAAGCTGAGAACACATCTGAAGTCGATTGTGATTGCAACTGGTTTTAAGATTTCTGAGCTGTTTTAAGTTGATGTTTTTTTTTCTTGCGATGAAGTGCTCGGTAATTTATGATTCACTTGTTGCAGCCAAAGCCGCAAATAAAATTGCCTCCTGCTGTGATGCCACATCAGAGGTTTCCTGCTCCACCAAGACAGGACTTCCAGGGATCACCACGACATATGCGCCCTCGTACACCTCCTTTATCTGTAGTTCGCCATTCCTTTGAGGGTAAAGGTACAAGGCCAAGGGTGTTAAATCCGGAGACGCGTAGACATGGTACTGTACTAGGCGAGGTAAACTGCGGTAAAGCTGTTTTGTTATTTTGTCGACGGTACTGTGTTCAGTTGGTGTACGTTAAATCATACTGGATAATCTTTGGTATTTCGTTGTTTATTATGTGTAGGCTAACTCATATAGCTTATTTAAATATCAACATCTGTTTGGTAGGTCTCAGGTGAGGTAGGCGCTGTATTTGTAGTCGATTTACGATTTGCTTTACGCCGTGTATCGGCTGGATTGATTTACGCGTTCCAGGTGTACGTTGATTCAGACCATTAGTTCTCTTTTTGGTCATTTAGAGCAAACCTCGCTCGTTTGCCATCCCGCCTGCATCCAGCCCCGCAAGAATGAACACACCGCAGCGTACCACGAGTTCTGGTGCTCAGGACAGCCGAGCTGATGCTGGTTTGTCATTGAAAGATTTAGAAAAGGTTTGCTCTTCTTGTGTTGTGTGCGTCTGCGATTCTGCAGTTAAAGATTTTTATGTTACGAAATTTAGACATACTGTTGCCATGTGTTTGCATGTTTATGTACGATGTTCTTGTTTGAATAAGGTTTCGCATTTCTTTTTCTTTGATATCAGCTTGATGCTTGTTCGTGTAAATTCTGTTTAGAAAGCTATGGATACTGAGATATCAGTAGAGTTCTTTGAAAAGGTAACTTTCAAAAATTGTGACAAAACGTGAGGCTATTACGTTCACTCGTGTTTGTGTTAGTGGTTCATGTCATACACTGGATGTGCATCAATTCTGGCGTGTGTCGTCCCTTTTGGCTAGATCTTCTTGTGATAAAATGGTGGATATGTACATATGCAAAACTAACTTTACGTATGAATGCTCATAGCTGTAGGAGTAAAATGCTCATAATTAAAAAGGAAGCTGATGCTTTTAGCTACGCTCTGTTTGCTTCGTGTAGGCTAAAAGCGCGGCTCCTCTATGATAGACATAAAGGCTAAATCGCAAATGCATCGTGTATCTAATAATGGAGTTGCCAAGCATGATCATACATGACATTTTTTGTTGTGTTGCGTTACCTGCTTCGCCATTAACTATAATAGGGCGTTTAGTTTGGCAAATTTGAAATTGTAGTGTGGATGTAATTCCTGCAGGTGCAAGGTGCCGCAAATAGTGCTGCGGCATTTAATTTTGCTCTGGAGTTCGCACAGACGGAGTTCATAGCATCTAAAGGGGACAAAGGCCATCTGTATAAGCCTGGTGGTCTTGGGAACTTCATTTGCAGCTTGTGCAAAGTTCGCTATATGAGTGAACAGAAACTTCAAGGTCATCTTGACTCTGAAGCTCACAAAGAGGTTAGTCAAATTTGATTTGATTTGTTTAATATGCTTGGGATCCGCAAAGTAACTCTTAGGCTTAAGCGTTGTTCGCTTTTGTTATTATCTTTCTTTATAAAGCTTTAGGAAGATGTGCCACGGTTTCTCTTTGGCTTGCATCTATCGTTTACATGTTGTTGGGGATGCTAGACCGTAATTTTGTTACATTCACTGTTGGTGGTATAATGATAGAGCGATTTCGAACCTGTGTTTTTCAAATTCCTTTGAAGCTTGACGAGGTCTGTAAGTTGAGGAAAGAGCAGACCCGTTTGATTCTGGCTGGCAAGCTTAAGCACCCGATTGAAACAAACCTGTTAAAGAATGGTGTTGGAATGATCGATCACCACGAGAGCGTACTGAAGGTAAGTGAAGGGGAACTTTCTCATGTTATCCGGAATAGCTGGTTTTCGTCCTAGCCTATTTCGCTTTTTCGCTTTTCACTTAAATTTTGTATGCGATAGTTTATGCTCGTCCATCTCATTGTGGTAAATGAGTGGCTTTATTTGAATCAGAAGCTGTCGTCTGCCAAATCTTCCTTCGGCAAGTCCATTCTCCGTTTATCTCAAATTGCAGCCAAGTCAGCATCAGAAAGCTTCTATGCTTGCTTTAGCAAATGTTACTAGCGTCGGACAGCTGTCATACGCGCATGCATGCAATGCCACACAAAGACACGAGATTTGCATTTAGAGTCAGTGCATGCACATATCGATTCTTATACAAGCAAACTTTGTTGCTCTAGGGGGTAAGAGGCATGGCTCTTCTGTATAGGAGTTCGGGATGCCCTCTCAATACGAGCAGATCAACCAGTAAATGGCGGAAGCACCCGATGTTGGGTCAGCTTTATCTGCAAACCCTGCCAGTATTCCGCAATATCGACTATAGCTTGGTATTTCTGCATCCCCAACGATAATCTTCTACAGAAATCTTCGTGATACTGCCTTCAACAGTAATGCTTGTGTCGCTTGTACTGCTAGTACTATCATACGCAAGTATTAGTGCCTCCCAAAGGCGGCCCCTTATAATTACTTCTACGGGCCAGTCTTGGAGATATCAATGTTCCTGCATGTAAAAGTATCAGTCTGTTCTTAAATGTTATTAGGTAGAGTTTGTACAGACGAGGATGCGCTTACGTGATGCATGGCGATTAGAAGTCTTGCTTGTTAGCGCAGTTCTTCAATTCACTTCGTTGTAGGCGGAGAAGGAAATGAAGCTGGAC
The DNA here is from genome assembly GCA_003687565.2 of Craspedacusta sowerbii. Lineage (NCBI taxonomy): Eukaryota > Metazoa > Cnidaria > Hydrozoa > Limnomedusae > Olindiidae > Craspedacusta > Craspedacusta sowerbii. The sequence goes on from QQSS02043329.1 coordinate 7,886, forward strand.
CCACAGAAGTGCACCCTGGACGAGTATATCCTTGGAATATATGAAAGCATCATGAAGCCTTTCTGGCCGCTTCCAAAAAGCCACTTTTACTGTAGAATGTGCAACTATCAGGAGTTTGACTCGACAGTTGATATGGAGAAGCACAATCTCAGTGACGATCACAAGGTCTCGCTGCCCTTAAAACTTAAATATTTGGCGTACACAACTTTTTATATTGAAAACTTTGTTTATATCCTAGCAATCCTCTTGCTCACGTGTGGTTATGAGCTGGCTTTCTCGTCGGTATGTCTGACCATGGTTTGGCCCGGGTGTTGACTTGTTATCATTTGTGTGTATCTGACTTGATTTGCAAAAAATTCTTTCTAAATTGGTCATTGTTTGCAGAAGCGCGAAGAAAGTTACAAGGACGCGTTCTGCTTGTACTGTCAAGTGCACGTCTTGGACAGATCGTTGATGCAGACTCACGAGATCACCGAGAAGCACATCTTGGTATAACACGTGATACGTAAACGTCGCTTTAAGATTTGCATTTGGGATCAAGCCCTGGCGCCGTCCAAATATAAGCTGAGCGCTCGATTTTTTTTTACCCATAGCAATATAGAGGATCGCATTAGCGGAGTAAGGCAGGCTATTGACTGGGGAGGGCACACAGGCACTAAGTGGTTGCACTTTATTAAGATTTTTACATTCGATGTGCTTTTAACTGGCTCTAGATGGTTCTAAACTGTTATAAGGGACCCTAACAGCTTCCGTTTTTTTAAATTTTGTTTGTTTGTTAATTTTTAGATTCGTCGGCTGATGGACGAAACGAAGCAGGCAGCGATAGAGCATTGGCACAAGACGTGCAGTTTGGAGATTCCTGCCAAGTACCAGCGCAAGCACGGCAAGTCTGACGTTAGTGCTCTGACCCCCACGGAGACCTCCATCGCTTCGTCTACGTCTGTTGCTGTTTCCCCTGTTGTTGTCGGAACCAAGCGAAGCATTTCTGCTGTGGATTCTGCTGGGCCTAGCTCTCCGAAAAAAGTAGCAAGCTCTCAATCGCCGCCAGCTGTTAAAGTTGAGCCATCGCCTCAACCTTCCGCTGCGGTGCGTACCACACCAGTAGCTAAGATGTCCACTTCTTCCAATACTAAAGCTGCTCCAAAGCCTGCTGTAGTAGCAACTCAAATTGTGCACACCCCTGATGAGAAGAAAAGCTGTGAGTATTGAATTTGCCTTGCTTTGGAAGACTTGTTGGCTACTTTGCTTCGAAAGCAGAAAATCATGAAAGAAGTTGGCTTGAGTTTGGTTGGGCGGGACGGTGGAAGGCAACAAATTATGTTTAAGTCGAGTAGGTGAAAGTTGGAGAAATGCCGTAATGATTATGCTGTTTCTGTGGAGATTTTTTTGTAGTTAGACTTCTGTATTTATTTTATAGCTTTTGATTTCTGAGGCATTTTATTTATTATTACTTTTCTTTGTTCTACTAGTATGGTTCATACCTATTAGTGGATTTCTTTGTGCGGCATGTCAAACCTATGTTGCCAATGAAGAGGCGTTTGAAAGCCATGTAAATGAGAAGAGCCACAAGGATAATGTCGAAAAATTCAAGCGTATTCTGGTAAGCATATTGTATCGTGGCATTTTTCATTGGATTTTTATTATTGTTATTATTGTTATTGTTATATTGTTTACGTAGTTGTTGGTAATAGTTGGACCAGCTGTTTGACCTTTTTTTTCTTCTGATCATAGGCATAGATAGTTGTGCCAAGTTGCTTTCGTTGTTTATTTTCAATGAATCTTTCAAAGCTGGAACTATTTGATCGATTGCGCTGTTGACTGAAAAGTTTACCCTTATATGGAACTTCAAGTTTATGCAATCTGGCCGAACTGTGTTTTATGGGCGTCGCTTGGTAAAATTCTCATGGTATTGTATAAATAAATTATTATGAATATTATTATGAATAACCGTTTTCTTGCTATCTATTTGTAGGCGTCGTGAACAGCAACAGGTACGAAACATTTTCAAGTTTAGCTTTCTCTTGGCAACTCGTGTTAGGTACGGACTACTCGTCCATAATACGACTTGCTTAAATCATTTGTGATTTGTTTCCGGTGGCAACGTATCGATGTGAGTTTTATAAATTATCATATTGCATTTCCATTAGATTAGAACTGAGTGTGTATGTTTTGTGTGTATGTTTTGTGCGTATATATATTAATTTATTATTAATATATATATATATATATATATATATTGTGTGTGTGTGTGTGTGTGTATAAATCGTTTGCTTTGTTACGCCTCGGGTTTCGCATTTTCTATGGTTTGTAAGAGTTTTTCTGATGTCTTCTTTCCTTGCTGCCAATGCAATCAAAGTCGACATACTGTTTTTCCCGTCGGCTAAGCGGCTAGGGGATAGTTTGATTCCTGTCGCGTTTCATTTGGGCAGTCATTGCATTGAAATAAGTTTTTCAGTTACGTCAACTTTTGAAGTACGTAAGTACGCGCACAATAAAGAGTAAGGCAGGCCGGCTAGGATGCGATCTTGTTCCAGGTCTGCCCTCGAGCTGGATTATCAGTAAACACAGTAGGATGTTTCTGCGACCTTGTTTTCGCGTTGTCCTTGTTTATGTGTATTTCATTTTTTTTCCTTTGTTTTCTTCTTGTTATTGAAAAATGTTTTTTGTGGAGAGACAATAGTAGCAACAGTGGCGCCTATTTCTAGCAATTTATAGGCCTTACATTTTTAGTGTATGTTTCGGTCCCCGGACTTTGTTTCAAGCTGTTAATGCAAATCATACTTTAGCCTCTGGAAGGTTTATGGGTAAATAGTAACCGAGCATCTCCGATTCTTAGTTTTTGCTCACCTGGCGCTAATTTAGGTCTTGTGTCTTAGCTTCCAGCTTTGACATAATCATTTCTCCTAATCTTTGCAGTCCAGATTTTTAAAATAAAAGATTATATGAACAAGCACTACGTCTAGGATAGCGGGAGCGTTGTTATGTATGTTAGGTTGAACTTCAGCAGAATAATAAGTCCCAAGGGAAAAAAGGAAGAAATCGGGAAAGCACGGCGAAGATATAACCTAAACAAATAGAATTTGAGCCTGGCGATTAATTTTTTTACCTCCTTTAATTTTCTCAGGAAGTTGTTAGGAGCTTGATCTAAAATAAAAAACTGTTTAGGGCTTGCAATCAATCTTCTGCACTTGTACCCATGCATGAGAGGCCTTGTCATTGTCTGAATTCTCTTCGACTCGTAATGCGAGGTGCCTGGAGGTCTCGCCAATCTAGCTGGCATTCGGTCAGCCAAAATCAGTTTATAAACAACACCGGATCTGATGTCTTTAGGAAGGTATTCCTTGGTTCTAATGTTCGACGATATATCAAAAGAAGAAAAATTTAGTCTAAAATTAGCAACCTTGTCGTACTTATGAACAATTCAACTGACTTTCTTTTTAGTGGGGTTAGATATAAAGCCTACGTTCGGAAATTGAAAATACTGGTGCAGCTTCATATCCCTTCTTTTGCTTCAATGCTATGCGGTACATACATTTGGAAAGAAAAGACTTCAAAGAATTCTTTAATTGTGGGAATATTGGTGACTTTATCAACGTCAATGTAAAAATCAATCCATCCAAGTCAATCTTTTTTTTCCTTGCGAGAAACGGAAGTTCAGAAACTGTAACCATTAGAGCAGTCAATGAATGCATTAGCGAACTGCAGTTTTTTTTATCGTCTTCGGCCTCCCCAGTGAATTGAATGTTCTTATGTCTCCAGTTTAATAAACCAAATCTCATCAATCAAGAAGTAAAAGAAGTTGAGAGTATTCGAAGACAAGTCTCCGTGTGGTCAGTGATGAAGGGTTTCCATGTATTGACCTAGCCGGGTCAAGCTTTTTACTGGACAATATATGTTCATCACCTAGCAAAACATGGTAATACTGAGTTGTTTCTTGAGTCCGGTTTAATGTTTTTTTTTTTGTGTGTGTGCTTTGTAGGAATTCAGTGAGATTTTTTTCTTGGTCGTAAATTGCGCAAAGAAAACTTTGTAAAAAAGACTTGGTCTTCGTGATATGCCTTGAGTCTGTGAAGGGTAGGGAGTTCTGGTACACCTCTTGTATGTCAGAAACTTTTTTGTCTGTTTAAGTGGTCGCCGCACGAGTGCTGTCGCTTCTGGAATTTATAGCATCTATGTGCCCTGTACAGTGTACACGAGTCTATAGTCAAACTTGTTTCCTTTCGTTGCTTTTCCGGTTTTGCTTGTTATGTATTTTCAACGTCTGTATGACAGGTCTGGTACGTAGCTCTTGGCTAAAACAACCTGCTGCATTTGGGTAGGGTCCGGTTGGGCATGAAGCGATTGAGTCTAAGAGAATTACGTGGATCGGTTGTAGATTTGGATCGAAGTCAGTCTTTTCTTTTTTTTATTAGGGGGTGGGTGGGGGGAACAAGAGTCGAGAGAGATAGAGAGGAAGAAATAGAGAGAGAGAGAGAGAGAGAGAGTTATTAACGATCTTAAAAACGGATTTCCATTTTATCGCGGCCTTGATAAATCAAATGGCTAGCCTTACGTTTCGTCCCGGCCAAGGGACTCGTCAGAGACCTTTGCTTGGAGTCATAACTGGCCAAGCAACTGCTTTGAGTCCCATCACGAACCCTGGAGTCCTCGAGTGCACCGTATCACGAGAAAATAAGCTCTTAAGCGAACAGTTGCACGAGATCGTCACAGTTTTGGCAGCCTCCCCCGAAGTCACATTGGCTTTGCCAGCTGCGCTGTACGCGGGGAGAATCCCTTGTAAATAATCAAATGGTTAGCCTTACGTACTTTTCGTCCCGGCCAAGGCACTCGTCATATGCCTTTGGTTGGAGTCTTAACTGTCCAAGCAACTGCTTTGAAACCTCTGGAGACCTCGAGTGCACCGTCTCACGACAGCATAAGCTGTCAAGTGAACAGTTGCACGAGATCGTCACAGTTTTAGGTAGCCTGCCCCCAAAGCATATGGACATTGCCAGCTGCGCTCTACGCGGGAACAATCCCTCGTAAATAAACAAGTGGCTTGATAAACGTTGGTTTTATTTTTTGGCACCTCACTGGGTTGTAAGGTGACGTAGGTCACCAGTCGACTGCCAAGAATCTCAATAGATGGTATCATTCTGCTGGACGGATGGTTCCCATGAGATCTGTGTGTTGCAAATCGAGCTCTTATATTCCCCTTAACTTGGGGAGCGGTAGCCCTGTGCATTCCAGTTATGATTCATTAAACGTTCCTTTAAGCGTGAATGTGTAGCCTGTTTTTATGACCGCGCATCGCTTCTGCTTCCTTTTTTTTTTGTGCTTGTTATTTCTTACTAATTATTATTTTTTGTTTTTGTTTTTAAATAATGTATTCTATTGTGGCTTGGTGGTTGTTTTTGCATAAAATTGAGCATGTCACTTCCCAGCATTTGCGGGCATGTTTCACGCCCCCGCCCTGGGCTTGCATCGTTCTTGTTTATTTTAGGTCGTCTCGCCAGTTCATAGTATTCTAACGTGCCTCCGCTAAAAGCTCCGCCACGGTTCATGTGGCAAGAGTAGCAACATGTAACGAACCCTACTGAGGACGAAAGTGCTGGGGTGTTGGCTGTTAAAATGCCTGATATTGGGTTCTCGTAATCCATTTGTCAGCTTCATGCAGGACATCCTTTGCCCCAAGACGCAGCTGCTTTATGACTGCTTTCTAGTCACCATCTGTATTGCAGTTTTGTCCCTTCATCGCATCCGTGTGACCAGAATTCAAGTTTCGCTTTAGTTTGTTTTTATTGGTTATTTTTATTTTTGATTTTCAGTGTGAGGTGATAACTCTCGTCTGAAAACGTTGTTTTAAACCGGTTAAACTTCGGTATATGAAGCTTTGTGTAGGCGTTCATTGTTTTTCTTAATAATAGTTTTTTTTTTCTTTTCGCTGTTTTTTCTTTGTTTTGGTCCTGCTTCTCCCTTCAACAATTGGTTCAAGTTTGATATTACAATACTGAAAACCGCTTTTTTTTGTTACCGTTTCTTCTATCACCCATCCCTGCCCTATCCTTGTTTGCTAGTGCATTCCATAGCTAATATACTGTGTGGCTTGGTGTGTGTATGTGTCAGGAAGAGGTAAAATGGTGACGGCAAAGATGCACCTGCTTGGCATTTGTAGCGGTGTATTTTATGCCCGTGTTGTTTCAGCTACCCCGTAAGTGTAATGGAGGACATCCGCGATCCTTCTTATCATTAGTTCCTTTTTAAACCAAAACGTAAGATTTCTCATCTGTAGATGCATAAGTTTATTCGGCGATATTTGCGTGATCGCAGTCAGCTCCATGTTTTGGGGACCTTACTGGCGTGGCTGCCGTCCTTGCATTGTATTCCCCGTAGCCTTTTCGATGTCCGTGAGGAAAATTGTACTAGTAGAAAGTTTTTTTTAGACTATATGCTTTCCGTCGATTTGAATAGGGTCTCGCTTTTCATTGACGGTGTGCTTGAAGTGGCAGTTTGGCAGCTTGTTGTAGACGACTCAGCCACGGTCTCAAAAGCATCTCACCCTTGGACCCTACTCGCTCCTTGGTATGCCGGTGGCGATTGTGTTGTCTTGCCTGCCTGGCCTGATTGACGGGGTTATTGGAAAGCAGATGAGGGGCGGGTCAATGCTTGACCGTCGTCGCATCAGGCTGGAGACAAGCCGATTTCCCATTTGATGGCGTCAACCTGTGCGGCTGAACAAGTGCGCAGAGATCATGTAGCTTTGAAAATGGTAAAAAGTGTCGTGCTCCTCGTTGCAGGAAATACGATGGCGCAACCAAATTTTCCTTGCTAACTTCGTGGAAGCATAAGGAAGTTAAAGAGAAGTGCCAAATGTCGCGCTAATAAGGAAACAACAAAGCGAAGTGCTATTTGCAAGTGGCTCATTCGTAAAGAGTTTTTATGGAGACGAGATCCCACGAAGGTCACGTCAAATTGAAAGCTGTCCGAGAGAGATTGCCCCTCGATATTTTCCCAAAATGCCTGGGTATATGCCCCCTTTTCCGCTCAGGAATGGAAAATGTCTGATGTGCATAGTTGCATCCAAAACCTATTTGCCAGATCAGGTTAATCTTCTAAGCCAGTTGCCCCCTGTATAAAAGTGTCGCTATTTTTTCGAGCTCATGTTTCTTTTGTTGGCCTTGTCTTGCGTTCGTAAAAGTTTGATGACTGCTAAAAGTGAGCTAAAAGCCAGCAATCCCAAGCTTTGTTCGCGATTAAATCCCTTTTGCAATTTTTTTTTTACGAAGGTGGGACAGTGCTTTATGAAATCTGACATCTGGAGGGGCCCAGCACCATGTTGGCTTTCATGATTTCCGTACTGTATTCGGACATTTGAGAGGTTGGTGCTTTTTCGTTGAAAGCCATGAATTCCTTCTTAAAATCACCAAATCTTTTCTTTTTTTTTCCATCCATTAAATCTTTGGAAAATGCTTTATCTGATGTTTGATTCCATGTGCCTCATTAAATGTGTAAAAATAATTGGCTTTCCCTAGCAGATCTTGAAGAACCATTGGCCTTAAACAAGAGTAAGAACCGTAGCAGAGTATAGGCATGCGCCGCAGCGTACGATACCTAACTAAGTCTATATTTTAGAGCTGCATTCCCTTTCCAAACGTGCACTATCCTGACTATACAAAGCTTGTATCCAGCTGGACCTAACAGGAAAGCGCTCATTCGATGTTAAAGTTTTTTTTTATCAAGAGATTGCAAAGAAATGCTATGGCCATAATCCATCTGCAAGTAAACTTGGGCGTATACTCTCAGTGCTAAAAAATTTCTCACAACTATAGTTGGCCGACGGAACTACTGCGTGCCAAACGCCCAGGCCAAGCAAGCGCTTTAAGAGGCTCACGTTAGATATATGTAATGGCGGCTGGCAAGGACGACCTCGACCAAGTATCAGAAGCTTGCATTTCGCTGGAAGTGCATGTGGGAAAGTTGTGTTGAGCTTGCAGCAATGAATTTCTAAACAAAATGCGCGAAATTCAATGATCGCAAATTTGCAGAACACTAGTGACGTAACGAAATCTGAAAACTCAAGAATCTGAAATAGGGAGGCAATGTGACCATCGCGTATCGAGCGCAAATAAATTTTTTATAAAAAGGAGAATTAACACGAACGATTCAGTTTGCTTACGTGAGCCTAAAATAATTAGATACCGTAGATTGTCATTCAGCGCCAGCACACCGAACAAAAAAAAATGCTTTCAATAGTTTATAACTTTTAATCGATAATTTATGGTGACCGTATAACAGTTGTAATCGCGACGAGCGGCTTGTTTGTGTTAAATAACTGCAGCTCATCCTGAGAGGTTAAGAAAGCAAATCGTTATATGCAAAATCTTTTGTCTGCGTTTCACTTTTTTTGCCGTGCTTGTGATTTCTCTTAATGCGACTCCCCAAGGCGACGCAGATCACCGCTAAATCCTTCTCTGGAGCTGTGGCGATAATTACAAGTTGAATGCATGAAGTAGAGCGGGTGTCTGTCGCTGGGTGCGATTATACCTCCCTACTTATATAACTTTTGATTTGTGCTTCAACAAATCTTGGGTTGCCCGAGCTATCAGGCTGCACGATACGCCTCGTAGCTTTGGCAAAGATCGTGACTCCATCCGCATTTTCAAGAGATTTTGTTATCAATCCACTTCATGAGGTGACCATTTGTGCCATGCTGACCGCGACTGGCGCGTCAGCGCGTCAAATGGAAAAGATCACTTCGAGATCTCTCCCACCACAAGCCACCATAAAAATCCCCCCCCCCCTCAGGGGTTGGGCGTCATTGAAGTTAGTCTCCGGCCTCCAACAGCTAGTCACAGTTCATCGCTGATCGACGCTGTTGTTTGCATCGTCGCCCATTCCGTTCTCTAATACAATCAGAACAATTGTAAGGAGCATTCATTGGTGTCTGAAAATGTAATGTAAGCAAGACTGTGCCACAGACTGTTGCCGTTGTTGCAAACGCGGGCATTGCAGAGTATGCAAGTAATAGATAATTTATGATAGAAATAATATTATTAGATTCAATTTCGTTATGTATTTAAAGATTTTAAAATATTATTACAATAATCAGTAATATATAATCTTATCATATTGTGTTGTAGTTTTTTATAGTTATTGCCAAATAGATATCTGCCAAATAAAATTAGCCCGCGTATTATCGACTCACCGAAATATAAATGCATCAGAGTTCGGAATGTGTGAGAGGCACCCTTACTTTTGGTAGCACTCTGCTGAAAGTTAGGTGAAATCGATTCTCGTGTGTTAGACCAGGAAATAGGCTTGCATTGACTTACAAACTTTTTTCAATCAAAGTATGCTTTGGAAACAAGTTGGTGCAATTCAATTATCGAGTTTGTGGGGCTGTTTTCTAAACGAGCCGCGTGACATAAGCCGCAAAATTTTCATGTCCTACTTAAAATTTTCACTTACTGTTATATTTTCATAATTAAAAAAGGTACAAGATCATACGTCAAGGCTACACTTTAACGTGGCTATTTGATAGAATCGAGAAAGGTAACTGGGATTTATGAGCTTGCCAACCAATCTCGAAATGTTTATGATACGTTCCTTGCGGCTGAAAACTTAGGCTGCACACACAGCAACACTTGCTGAATTCACACTCGAGGATTGTTACACTGTAATTTAGAATCAGTTGGTCGACTAAAGGATGATGCATTATCTAATAGGGAGAAGGATCCGTACGATATTTGGCTTGCTGGCCCCGATATTGGAAGTCCGCCCCTGGTATGAGCCGCATGTCGATATTAAATTGCCACTGATGTAGGCTCTCTTGTGTAGCCTCTGTAGGTATCGTCAATATTCTGCGGAATCCTTTCATTCGTGCGTTATTCTCATCGTCGTTCTTGCCGTATGATCTTTTGAGACGCCTCCGTTCTGTAGAAAGACAGGATTCAGTACTGGGTCAGAATTCAATGAGAATCGTTGTATAGAAGTAGTTCTAGGCGTTGTTTGACAGATAAGACTTAGAGAAGGTCCGTGCTCTCGAAATTTTCTTGTAGACTGTTGTTGATGCCGACTGGTTTCCAGGCAAGGAAATAACTGCTCGTAAAATAGCAACTACGCCTGTCAACCAAGCGACGCCTATATGACGCAAGTGTGTAAAATTACTACTACATGTGGCACGAGCATGATTTAAGGACTGCAATTGAAATACAAACAACATTCACGCGCATCGTTAACCGTGCTTTACTGATGTACAATATTATCGACAATAGTCCTGGCCATGATCGTCATAATTTTCGTTTTTGCGGAGATTGTCATTTTGAATTTTTTTATCTGATTTCAGTCGATTTTACTTAGATAGAAATGGGGGAAGTTCTTCCATTAGCTTGCGGTTTTCTTTCTGCGTTTATTGTGCGTAAGAATGAGGCGTCGGATTTATATGGCGGGACATCCGTCTGAGCAAAGGATGAAAGAAGCGGCGAGCTTCATAAAAGAGGTTGTTCGTAATCATCATCATCATCATCATCATCATCATCATCATCATCATCATCATCATCATCATCATCATCATCATCATC
>QQSS02043439.1:0-18444 GCA_003687565.2 Craspedacusta sowerbii
TATATATATATATTATTCGTTTGTGACTTAATGTATAAAATCTTGCGATGACGTCAACCCGACTTTTGTTAAAAAGCTTTGGAAGGGAGAACTTTTAGGCATTATAATGAAGAGAGACGTTCTAAGTTTTCTGTTGGCTTTTATGTGCTGTTTTTGGTATGACAGTTGATTTAATACGTGTCCCCTTTTCCCCATGCTTTTCGTGTAAAGGGAGACCGCAACCTGAAACGACCGCCAGCGCGATCGGGACTGGACTTGTACGACAGTTGCGTCAACAGTACCACTTCTCCGTCCATGTATATCGTGTTCGAGCGCGACCAATGCTATCCACGCTTCTTAATCGCCTACAAGGCGCAGAAGGATGCAAATCCCTCTGGCACTTCGCATGCCAGATTAGGAGCCAGCAGTTCATCCTCGCATCTTGCAAGTGGTTTATCAACCGCTAGTGGAATGCAAGGCGCAAGTTCTTACGGACCCAGCTCTGCCTACCACCAAGCTGCCTATGGCTTTTCGCACACTGGCTTGGGAGCAAGCAGTTCGGCCTTTGCAGTTGCAAGTGGCTCGTCGAGCTCTAGTGGGATTCAAGGCTCTACTTCGCCAACTTCCCATAGTACTTGGTACACCAGAAGTGGTGGCTCAGCAAGGAGTTCTACAAGTGCTACGTACTACGGACGTGGCTACGGAAGTAGTACTACGTACACCGTAAGTGGCTCATCAAGCAGTTCTACCTCCAGCCCAGTAACTACCTCATCGACATCATTCGCGCAGTCTCCGACTACCAGTTCGAGCAGCGGTTCTTCTCATCAGTCCCAAGGTAAGCCAATTTCAAGGAAAAATAGTTGCATCATAGCTTGAAGCGGACTGGCGTTGTGGTTGGGCGTATGTTCCCGTTCATGATCGACAAAGTCGCCAACTCATCTTGCCCTTGCGGCGTTGACAAGAATATGCTGTGGTACAGAAAAGCTGTCTTGTTTTGGTCTTGTAAAGGTTGGACGTCTATGACACACCATAGAACCGGTCGCATGCCAGCACAGCTTTATGTGCTGCGGGGTTGTTTGGTTCCTTGTATCATTAATATTTTATCTTTAAAATTGATCTGCTTAGTGCACAATTTGACGTGACAATGCCCTTTTGCCGTTTCAGTATGCTCTTACGTCGATGTGCTTGCTCTTGAGATTTTATTATTATTACGCGGATGTGCGATGAAGTCATGCCTTTGGCCTGGTGCGCCAAATACTTGGTTAGGAATCTCCCGTATATTTCTACTTCGGATGTCATGTGCCATTGCGTGGTCTGTCGTGCTTGGTTGGTACTTTGATCGGTAGGTTCTAGCGTGTGCTGTAGGTGAACAAAAGCTTCTACCATTCAAATCGCTGAGCGAAACCTTCTAGCGTGTAATGTAGTCCGGTTTTCGACTTCAGCATTATCAAGGAAAGCTGTTCACCTTTCCTAGTCTTGAAATTTGTTGGACCCCCGTGTCTTCGTTTTCCAGTAGACATCGAAAACCTGCACGCGTTGCCGCACTAGAGAATGGCAATTCAGCTTAAAACGGCGCTTGGAATGCTTGCTCTAAAATACATCTGTCTCAATATTTGAGTATACCTTACTTTTAGTCTCTCTATTTAAAAATATGTTGGTAATGATTTCAATTCGCAGCCGGAGGAATGCTTCAGTAGTTACTAGAATTGTCTTATGGATTGTTAACCTGTTTAAGTACGAAGTGCAATGTCTAAAGGGATCTCGTCAGATATTCTAGCACTCGCTGCGTGGTTCTATGTGCGGTTAAAGCGCTACGAGTGTGACCAAAGGATTTTTGGCGATCATGGATGCATCTCTATTAATCCAATGTTGAGTAGAAATTACGTGGACTGTTCAATAGGAAAACATAAGACTTAATCCATTCGTTTTTAAGGTCGCTTCCCCTGAAAAATTTAGACACTACGACTCGAATACAGAGTTTAATGTTGATTTTTCGGATGTAAAAAAATAGAAGGATATGTTCCAAGCGTGCACGTGCTTGTTTACTGTAACTCTCCATCCATAGATGCGCTGTCCTACCGAAAGGCCAAAAGCCATCGAGCCCAGCATGTTGCTGTTTATTTGTTTCTTGCATGTTGCTGTTCTTGTTGTGTTTAAGCTCGCTATTTGCTCCTCTAACCGTTCCTGCTGTTCCTGTTGTTTCTCCAAAGCCGCAGCCATAAGGGAAACTTTCTGTACAGTTATAGACCAGTGGTATTCATTTCTTTCCTGTATATGCTCTCTCACGGCATCGCGCAAACCCTAAGGAATCCGAACCTCGGTTGCATGAACGATTTAAGAGGTTAGGAAAAAAACAGGCAGACGAGAAAGGTACTAAGTCTTTTTCAAAAGACCGTTGGATTTAAGGAAAAACAGGGGCCGGACAACAGAAAACCAAAACACTGAAATAAGGTCATGGTGGAATATTGCATCCTGAGCGGTGTTTTTGATATGCTAGCACAGGGATGCCAGCTCAATTCAGAAATTACTGTACTTACGAGGTTGAAGTCAGTTGAATCTAACACTGTCACTTTCCGAGCAGCATATAAAGAAAATTCTGGTTAAAAAGCAGCTATTCATGGCAAACACCTCTTATTGCATTAGGGGTCATCCACAAAACAAGTCCACAACTTTTGGCAAAGTTTAACCTCTTCTACCATGGTCACTTTGGTCCACTTGTGGCTGATCTTCTTTTGTACAACTGGCAAAGGGGTATCTTCAAAAAATAAATGCTGACCTCAGAAGTCACCTTATATTACCAGGTGATGGATAAACATCCAGCATCATCATCGAATATAAATCTCTCTACACCAAAAGGTGCGGTTCCAAACTAAAGCAAAGGATTATGACGTGGAAACAAAATTCGTCCATTAAGCTTCACTAAGGTTGAGATATACGAGACTGTTATACAAGGGGGGCAAAAAGAATTTATGGAAAGCACGAAAATTGTAACTATCTGCCGACAGTCTATAAATTTACTTTTATAAAACTGTAAGCGTATCACTTAAAAATATCACTTGGTTAGCACTAAGTAAGTCATTTTGGCAGTACCGAACATAATTGCACATGCAATCACTACTACTTATATATAAATGTAATCACTACTATCACTTTTCAATCAGCTGAACATTCAGTTTAAACCACACAAACTCACACCTGTTGTTTTCACCTGCTGATCCAGTCTGAATATTTGTCTTTTCAGCCGCCTCTGCACTCTCATCTCACGAAGTAGCGATGATGAACAACTACATGCCTCTTGGTGTCCTCCTGCGTTAAAAAAAAAAGAATCGTCAAGATTGTGTTCTGCAAGTAATTTATACGCAGCATTAAAAGTTTTCAGATAGCATGGGTTCTCGTCAGGACCAACAACGATGGTAATGATAACGATGGACTTGATGCTCCAGCATTTGTACGTGCGACACTAAGAATCTGTCAAGAGAAGCTAATGCATGAAAATCTGCAGTATGTGTGTAAGGAAAGATTTACTACTGGGAATGGCTGTACTGCATCGCAAGGGTCTTTTCCCTGGAATCGTGTAAACTGCATGACAGCCAAAGATTCTGCAATGCTTGGGATGTTTAAGCAAGAACTGAAATTTGAAATTTTCTGTTTAATTCTTGAGAGTGCATATCTGTGTGAGGAAATGACATTCCAACTTGATCGTATCTCTCCAACTTTATAATACTCTCCATTTCATTCTGTTATGTTGTGTGCCTCATATGAGTAATGATTAAGCTCTTCTCTAGCACACCAAGAGACCCTAAAAGATTATTGCTCTAGGCATCCGAGTGTTCCGCTTTGAACTTAGATTTTGATACCCTGCTCTTTGAACTCCCTTTTACAAGTTTTACCGCAAAAGACGGAAGTTAAATTAACAACTTACAAGCAATGAAAAGGCTTTAGCCTCTGGGAGACTTGTGCCATATTCCTAAGTAAAAATTTATCGGAACTATTGACAAAACTTCTATCGTCACGATTATAATAGTCCTTACTTGCAATTTCTTTGCTTTGGCGCTCACCAACGCTTTTCGCCTTCATTTTCACGGAAGGTTTGATCATGTGACTAAAACACAGGGGATCGTTGAAGAGACTACCTTAAGAATTTGACCAGCTCAGATGCCACGCTTGAATTAAGATCAGACTGAAATAGTTTTATGACGAAGCCTTCGCATAACGCCTTTACCCTGTTTCCTCTTTGTCGGCAGTGGAAGTCTCATGCGAAGTCTCAGAGTTAGTACTGATGCGCGAATGGACCAGAATTAATTCTTCGTTAATTTAAGAAAGAAAGGCTATATTTTAATGAAATCCAAAGAATTGAGCCGCACATTGTGATGAGGACGTCCACTTAAGCTTTACCACCCCACACCCCACTTTTGTCCACTTTTAGCAGGACCCCTCCCCCTGTCAGATGGACGTGTTTATGGATGACCCCAGTATAACTATAACAATAGCAAAATACTCGGAACAGAGGGGAACGTCTATCACATATCTCAGTCGTTATGCTAGCAGCGTCAGTCGAATCATGCTCCTCAAATAGCCTCTACTGCAAAAGTTTTAGTGCTTACACAGAAGGCAGGCCTTAAAAAAATAACATGCATTTCACGCTCTACGAACAGAACGACTAAGCTTCAAGATTACTGCAAAATATGGTGGTTTGTAAGAAACAATGGATGAGGGCAGCATACAAAAACTCTACAACTTGTGCATGTGTGTGTGTGTGTTGCTTTTATTTGGGAGGGCATGTATCGACTAACTGGCCAAACAAGCTCTAGGCTCGTTTAAACCTCTTAGTTACTATGAACGTATACTTGTCATGCAGGCAGCCAAGCATCGAGAATCTCTAAACTCATCTTTTATCATAAATAATATTCATCCTGTTGCGGTCTCATAGATCACATTGCAAACATTAACTGCATACATGAGTAATATGAACTGTAGTGAATAGCAATAACCACTTTTACAAAAAGAAATAGCTGCATTGATATAACGAGCGTGAAAAAGCTCAAAACTAAGCTAAATATAAACGTTTCAATGAAGATCTAGCTTGATAATGCCTTTAAATAAGACTGTTTAAGAATGCTGGTGGTATGAAAGTCAGGCTGGTGAACCGAAACTTGTAATAGTTCAGAAATGCTTTCTGATTCATGGGGGCCCATTAGGATTACGCGCACTGAACCAATGCTTGTGAGATGCAGCTCAGGATATCGCTATGAACACACAGTACCTTAATACCATAAATACACTAATACCTACTTAATTATAGTAGCGGCACGCAAAGCTTCCTTAATTGACTGCCATCGAATAATTTTTGTTTGTGCCATAAAAATTTGATTGACGTTTTTGGCAAGGTTTATTGTTACGCTTAGGATTAGGCTTAGGTTTGGATATTTCATCGAAGAACGGCTGGTAAAGTTGTTTCCGCGCAGCGTTTTTCGGCATGTTAGGCTCAAACCCAACAGTGAGCTCCATGATGAAGACTTCATTTTCTTTTCAACGAAGAAATCAGGACGAAATTTTTCACCTGAGATTGAGGTTGGGGAGCCATCGAATAATTTTTGTTTGTGCCATAAAAATTTGATTGACGTTTTTGGAAAGGTTTATGGTTACGGTTAGGATTAGGCTTAGGTTTGGATATTTCATCGAAGAACGGCTGGTGAAGTTGTTTCCGCGCAGCGTTTTTCGGCATGTTAGGCTCAAACCCAACAGTGAGCTCCATGATGAAGACTTCATTTTCTTTTCAACGAAGAAATCAGGACGAAATCTTTCACCTGAGATTAAGCTTGGGGAGGCAAATTCTGGACATTCTTCTATGTAAACAGTGACTCAAGGAAGAGCCTTTGCGACACGAGCCAAGTTGAGAAAAGCTGAGTTGTGCCTCCAGTTGAAGTGCTTCTCTGTCAAAGAGGTTTTGCAGCCGCCAATCACCTGGCCTAGTGTTTTCCGGAGGGGACAAAACGAGCATAGTTCCAAGACTGCGACTCCCCATCTTTGTGTGTTAGTTTTGTTAAGTAGACAGTTACTTGGAGACCTAACTGCGAATGTGTAAATACCCCGCGGCAACTTTCCCAACACACTAGACCAGTGACGTGCACTGCAGGGCAGGGCATTTTCCCAGATGGACTTGATGACCAGTGCTTGTGTGCTCTCTCTTTATTTGAGAATTGTATTTTTCTTCATCATTTGAATTTCTTGTATTGCTTCCAGAGTTTAGACATAGGTATCAGCTCTAACGTTCTCTTCGTAGCTAGTTGTCTTTTGAAATAAAGTTACGTCGGGCTTTTTTGATTTCGCCAGGCCCTGGCGTTACGTCACTTGGCACTGGATATACTTCTCGGAAACAAGAACTATATTTAGCCCATAGTGATTCTTGCTTAACCTAATTATGTCAAAAGTGCCACATCTTGGGATATCACGCCATAATGTTACGTAACTCAGCAGTTTGGTGTACTATGATTGCTTTACCCCAAGTTTCTGTCAGATCAAAAACAGTCAGGACCCAGCTTATCTTTGGTAGAATATATCTGTGGCAAATATAGACTTTGTTGCAAGGATGAAGAGGCAGATCATGAACGGCCTGAAGAAGGCTTGAAAATGATTCTACTAGTCTTGACTTGCGGCTGATCACAGACATGCGAAAGTCGTAAGACCTGCCAAGATAGATACATAAGCTGTTCATTTCCACTGGCCTGATGGGCTAATTATTTATGAAGAAATTTGGTTTACCCTGTTGTGTACGCCCGCTGACTTGCCTAATGCCAAACGTATGGCACTTGTCCACCCTTAACGTCATTTCACTCCATGTGTGACTTCAAAATCGTAGCGTCATTGTTACTTTCCCAGAACTCGATAATTATTCGTTGAAGTGAATCACAACTTAATCAAAAGTGTTCTACAGTATCAGTATGAAATTAATGCAGTTAAAACGGTCAAATCAGGTTGATACATGAAAAAGCCTAGAAGATATCAGAAGCATGTAGAGAAATTGAATTGAAAAAATTAACCACCAAATCTCTCATAACTAAATCAACCTGGTCATGTTTCCCTTCCAGCAACGAGCATCACTGGTCCAGGATACCATAAAAGTTGCCACGGAGCATCTACATGTTCACACTTCCATGCTTTGGTAAATGCTTGCCTAACCAAACAAACTGCATCGATATGGAGCGACAGTCTTGTGGCATTGTTCCTCCCGTTCCTAATTCGGCTGGAAGAGGTAGAAGCGCTACTTCTCCAGGACTACTTAGCAAGGAAGGCAATATTCGAATAATCATGATCTTCAATTTTCCACTTCTGTTTGGCAAATGTCGGGTCAGAAGAAGGCTGAATATGAAAAAGTTGTTACTTCAAGCGATTGCATGGCTTAGGACGGATTCGCAAAACCCTAAGATACTATGAGTCGTTAAGGCTTGCGATACTGTGTAGTCGCTGCGCAAAAAATATAATATAGTATTACTTTAAGTATTACTTTCTGTTGTGACTGATAAAATTTTCTTTACTTCAGATGAGTGAGCGCTAGCTTTTTACTTGGCTTTCCTTCCAGACGATTCACACAGGGATTGAGCAAAGTTCTGTGTGCAATGGAACGAAGTCATTACAAGAAGATATGATCGACCGCATGCTTTCTGCTAAATTCAAACTTAAAATGAAAACTCAGTAAATATTGACATTTGATGTTACAACATATTGGGACACTAACTACATGATAAACGTAAAATGATTGCATTAATAATTGTAAGATATAATCCATATATATGTATATATGGATTATATCTTACAATTATTATGCAAATAAGGGAACCGTCAAGTGGATGATCTCCCTCTAAGTGGATGATGGAATGGATTTAGCCAGTCGTAATTTGTTGAAAATTTAATTCAACAACTTGCTGAAAGGTGCGCAAAGTACTTACGATTCGTTTCTATAAAGTCGGGTTCGTTCAGCTTTGCGAGATCCTCTCGAGCATTTGTTCGAAAATGTGCGAGATTTCCACCTAGTACGAACCACCCGAAACTGTTATTAAATAAATTTCGGCAGCTATCATGGTCTATCGGTTTAATTTAGTGGAGGTTTTTTTTTGAGCCTGCCAGACTTGACGATGTGCATATATTTCTGTTTTGTATATCTATCAAGAAGTTTCGGATTGAAACGTTTTGTTTCAATCATTTTCCTATTTATTTTATCAGCATATTAATAGGACTAATTTTGTTGCAAATGAATTTGATCCTTACTCATCTCTGGTTGTCTTTGATTGTATAGGGCCTATGCGTAATAGTATTACAGGCAGGCATGGGAAAATGCAATGTTCATCTCAAATTTTCCTTCCCTTAAATCCGTAAATTTAAAAGTTACTAAGATTAAGTTATGTGTAAGTCATTTTATGGAGATATACATCAATAGCTGGCTCCTTAAAGGACTTTGTGTTTTATCACTGGTTAGTGATGTGGCCACCCTCTCTTTTCGATCATTCCTGATAGGTTACTGCAGAGGAGGGTTGAGTAAATGGTTCAAATAGTTCAATTTCACGCAAGCCTTTGCTATGTTTTGGAAACCTTAAGTTTTTAAGACTTCTATTTGCTAATTTTTGTCTAAGGTACTTGTATAAGTCAAGCCTATGATGCGTTTATTTAGTTGCTGCTGATCTTTTCTTTATAATAGAATTCAAGAGCATTCTGAGGCCCTTTTGATTTTTATTATTTGATTGCAAAATTGGTGTTTCAAAATTTTTTGCTTGTTCCGTATTTACTGCGAACTTAGCTCTTGCATGATCGTTAAAAAGAATTATGTATAGATTTGTAAGGTTAAACTTGCATTATTGTTATTTCACAACAATTTTCCATTTTTTCATATGTGCCCTTGACCATGCATATATATATATATATATATATATATATATATATATATATATATATATATATATATGTGTGTATAAAGTGAAGCTGTATTGCATGTACTACTTATTGCTTTGCAGTCGTTTGTAGATTATGACGTAGTGAAGCCTTGGCCATGTCTTTAACCTTGCCTACAGCATTCTTAGGAGCTGATCTGGAGCTGGATGGAACTTCAAGACGACGAGAAGTGAGTTTCAATAACTTTCAAAACTATTTTTGGTGTGTGTGCTATTCCTGGGTTTTCTTTTGATAAATTCTGTATTCATATGAAATGTGCTCAGTGTTTTCTATTCCTTAAAAGAATAAAATGTGCTGTCCTGCATAGGCAAAAAGGTTCATACTGTTCCTGAGTGGCCTTGACACAGTCTTTTTAAAAAGCAATTTTAAAGTGCTTGTTATACTAGTTTCTGACGTATTCTTATGTTGCAAGAGGGACTTCGTTTTATTTCCTGTAATCTAGTGCATTTACTTGCGATGCTGTTGTATCTGCTTATTAAAAAGGCAATATGCAGATTTTCGTTAGGCCTTGTTGTTAATAGTGGTGACATTTTATATAGGTATCGCTCTACTTAAACAATCAAGTGGTTTTAACTGTTGAAAATGGAGTTACTCTTGGTCTATTGAAGTTGATATACTCTTCCGACCGAAAGTTCTCTGGTCTGTTGCAAGGGATCAAAACAAGGCCAAATCCTCGAAGTGGTGATGATGCAGTTCCAACTGTTATATTAAGCGATGACCGAGTTCTCGACCACGAGGAGTATGAACTTATTGTCCAAGGTGAGCATGCTTATTGGGCTCCGCCTGATTTTAAGGCTTTTTATCATGTAATGCTTTCATGCGAGTTAGAAATCCCCTTCTCGTTAGGGCTTCTTCAAGCTGTGTACTTGTTGTTTTGCGAGTTTGTAGTCATCCATACTTTTTTATTCATTGTATTTTCTTCTTTTATTACTGCACATCTAATTCAAAGCCCACAGCATTTCTAACTTGCCCTTTGTATAAGATGCTTAGAGTAGAGTGCACTGTTGCTTACTAAATCCTCTCCCATTATCCCAACAAGTTTAAGGTTTGCCAGGCTCTGTGGTTTGAAAGGCAAAAACTTAATAAATGTGAGGGCCAATGCTGCCTAACATTGATTGCATGCATTGGTTTCAATATAGCTTATCTTGCGCTGCATGGAGTGTAAGATATTTCTGTAAATGTTGTGTAATTGCATAAACCTTTGCATTGGCTATGCAACCGTAAACTGGAGCATTCACTCTCGGCTTTAGAGCTTGTTCGTGCCAACCCTCAGCAAGTTCACCATTCCATTCCTATTGCAGCATCGGCAGCTATCCCTTTACCTCCACCTCCTGATGCATTACCTTCTCATGCAGGGGAGCATGGAGAAGGAAGGAAAATTGGTTAGATTCTATGTTTCTATTGTCATATTGTATCCGTAAAATTAGTGGTTGGTTGAGATTGTCCTTTTCGAGTCCTTTATTTGGGTTAACGGTTGATGTTTTTGTTTTCATTTTGTTGCAAATAATCAATGTTTCTTGTTTGAAAAAAAAAAGATCTACATGATAACCAATTACTTAATGAGTTTGCCAAAAAACGTTCTTGCACTGTTGTGTCTTTCCAGGACAGTATGTATGTGAGTTCTGCCATCTACCATTTGTATCCAAAGCCAAGTTCAACCGTCACCGTCGAATCCATACAGAGGAAAATCCCTATGTTTGTGTATATTGCGAAGAAACCTTTTCCCACCACCAAGATTTGCGCAAGCATCGTGATGAGCAGCATATGGGAAACAAGACATTCAAATGTAGCTACTGCATAAAGACATTCTCAACCCAGGCTGAGTTGCGTGGCCACCTGTGGAGACACACAGGTGTGTTGCTTGCTTCCTTTTTTATGGTGATTCAATTCGTATATGTATATATGTATTTGTCTATGTGTGGATGTATGAATTTGTATGTGTATGTAGGATTAACTTAGACAAGCTGCTTCTTGACGTAAATTCTTGAATAAATATCTTCAGCTCATGCTTAGCAAGAGTACTGTTGTGTGCTTTGTACGTGGACCAGTGTTTTAGGGCTTCTAAAGGTCACAAATTTTAATTAAGGCAAGAATAAAGCTAATAATTTTCGAGACGTTTCGGTCCTTTTTTGGACCATCTTCAGACTAAACGAACAAGAATGCAAAAACAAAAAATGAAAAACCTAATCGAGCAGAGCACATACGCACATCTTTGAAGTCGAGCTAAAACAGCTTCAACTTAATCGAGTCTGACTGTCCATTAATTGAGTTGGCGAATTTATGGTGCGCGATCATCAAGTTCTCGATTAACAGGCACTCCCATTTGGAGCGACACCTGCACTAAGTTGCGAAGCAGGCGTGAAGATCGATCTGTTAAGTGTGAAGATTGTCCAAGAAAGGACCGAAACGTCACGAAAATTATTAGCTTTATTCTTTGCCTTGAAGATTTACCCATCGAGAGTCCTAATTTCTTCTCAAATTTTATTTAATTAATAAGCCAATTGCTTATAGTGTAGTCCTATTCGGAGATTAAACGTGGCCTGTCGAAAAGTATTCTCGACTATTCACGAGATTCCTTGTATTTTGAATATTTTTTCGTCGTATTTTAATAGTCGAATGGTGTTCTTCGGAATCTTGTTTCTCGTGGGTTTCTTTAAGCGCAGGTAAGTTCTTGATAAGTTTACATGTTATGTCTAGGTGAGAAAAATCACAAGTGTCGGATATGCTGCAAGACGTTTGCTACTAAAGGCAACCTGAAGCTTCACATAGATAAGCACATAGGTACGTGTTTTTCTAGGCATTACGTTCATTGCTCAATCGCTGTTTTTCTTGCTCAATTGCTGTGTTCCTTGTTCAATGACTGTGCTGTATTTTTATGCGCTGTTTATTTCCGATGCGGCCCGTATGAAGCTTACTATGTGATCGACCAAAGCAATTTTTGTCAGTATGCTAAGCCCATGTTCAGCACCCCTGAAGTCCCGCGTTTCTGGATTCGCCCGCGTGTTTTGCTTGAGCACCAGTTCAAATAAGACTGACCTGCACAAGCAGTCGTGGCTTTGTGTATGCCCGGCCCAAGGCGCAAATATTCCCGCGACAAGACAACGTTCGCCTGTGTTCTGTTACTTTTTGCACGATGTCTTGGTTGCGGAGGTTGAGCTTCTTGCTTTTACTGGATGTTTCTCTACGAATCTGTTAGGTTTCGATTAGACCTCAGCATGTGTTCATTCTTTTGACGCACAGGTTTGCAAAAGCACAAGTGCCCGTTCTGTCCACAGCGATTCACTTCTCACTCGTCGCTTGAAGCTCATATGGCGAAGCATACGGGCATGAGGGCCTATAAGTGCCGCTACTGTCCCAAGAGCTATGCGCAGGCCGGACAACTAACGTCGCATGAGAGGATTCATACCGGAGAGAGACCTTTCGTGTACGGCACACGTTTTGTGGGTCATTTCTCTTTTCGTCTTGGCTTGGGCATACGTAATTAGAGTCCTCTGTACTGTTGTCGGTACAGTTTCTGATTTATTTTTTGGGGGTTTTTTTTGTGCGTGCGTGCGTGTGTGTGTACGCGCGCGCGCGCGCGTGTGTGTGTGTTTGTGTGTGTGTGTGTATGTGTGTGTGTGTGTGTGTGTGTGTGTGTGTGTGTGCGTGCGTGTGTGTGTGCGTGTCTGTGTCTGTGTGTCTGTGTGTTTCTTTATTTCACAGACTTGATTTTTGTTGAAGACTTTATTTGCAGATTTGGTACATTTAATGTTGGTGGTATCTAGCGCCGTCTGTGCTAACCGCTTCAGAGTTTGTGGAAACGATGAAGCCTGCATTTAGTGCAATGTGATTCTTCTGTTGCCTAGGTTGAGTGTGTTTTCTGTGAGTGTTTATTTTCTTTTAGCTGCCAAGTTTGCGGCAAAGGATTTCGCTTAAACTCGACGAGGCTGAGTCATGAGAAGCGGCACACTAGTACTCGACCGCACATCTGCGAAACGTGTGGCCGGTCGTTCGCCATGCCCGAGCACTTGCGCCGTCATCTCAAGACGCACGAGAGCAAGCTCGATCGTTTAGTGTCGTGCCCGTTTTGCCGGAAGAAAATATTTGCCGGCCGGAACATGCGTAAGCACTTGGTTCGACATCGCGAACTGAGTCTGACGGAGACTCAAGCAAAGGCCATCGCTTGTACCTTGAAACCCAACCGCGAAGAGAACGAGAAGGATGCTGTAGACGAAGACATGCGCTCCATGAATTCTAGCAAGAACCTCAAGCAACCCATCAATTGTCTAGAGTGCGATGTTGAACTGAAGTCGTTTCGAAAGCTCGTTGAGCATCTGTCAGAGGTGCACTACCATCGCGAGCTGACTGGAGCCGAGAAGAAGGAAGTTCGCCTGCGCCATGGTCTTCTGAAGATTCATCATTGTCAGTTATGTCCGGTTGATTTCATAGACTTTCGTCTTCTGCGCTCTCACATGCTAGCCGACCATCCGGATCAAGCGGAGGCTTGCGGCTTCCATTCGAAAATGGGCCGACGGCATGGTTTGTCGTACAAGTGCCCCAACTGTTCGCAATACTTCAGCATGCGATCCACCTTGGATGAGCACATCATAAGGGATCACCTGACGATGTCCCTAGAGGTATCACCGGCGTCCAGCGAGCCACTGCAGTTTAAGTGCTGGTATTGCTCGTTGTTTTTTCGCTCGCCTGAGGACGTTGTCTCGCATATGACTGCCCAGCACGACAGCCTCGAAAACCTTAGTAAGAGAGTCGAGGCGGAGGCACCCATTGCTGAGAACTCCGTTTCGTCATCGGGCTTGTGGTCCTGTCCGCACTGTCCCGTTTCTCTCGCTTCGGAAGAAGATTACAAAGCTCATGTTGCTGGTCACTTGGAGCACGCCCAGCACAACTCTTCGACTTATTCTAGGCCACCGCACAACGCATCGAAGTCGCCTGATGTTCTTGATGGCAACTCAGTGGACTCCCTGGCCGATAAATTTCTCACTGTAGGTAAATCGCCTATACCATCGGAAAACCCCATAGTGGGTCTTGGAGAATTCGATCTGGGCGAGAAGTCGTTTTCTGTCAAAGGTGTCATCGATGAGGACGATGAAGATGCGTTGGCGATCGATCTAAATGTTGAAAGTGCCTCCACTTTGACGCTTCCCTCTGAGTCCAATTCCGACATCGTCAATAGCAACCTTCTTGTCGCTCGGCAAGAGACTTGCGAGGCCAAGTCCGACAGCTCCGTCGCAAACGACATTTCTCTTCAATGCCACGGAGAATTTTCTGAATCCCCCGCCGACCCCGCTAGTTCGGTGGAACCCTTGACGCACAAAATGTTCGTCGTCAGCGAGGATGAAGTGGAAAGTGCTCCGAGCACAAGCGTCGCAAGTCGGAGCATCGGCGAAAGTTCTCACGAGTGTGACGTCGCTGCCGTGCGCGCGATCGCGAAAGGTAAGAAAAAGAAGATCAAGTTTAAGAAGGGAAAGGGGAGGAGGAAAGATCAGTTTAAAGCGTCATCGTCCTATCCTTGGTCTGCTAACTACAAGGCGGCTCCAGAGTCGTGCCAGTTTTGCTCGGACGTCTTTCGCGACCGAAGTGAGCTGGACGTTCACTTGAGGGTATCGCATACGAAAGAGTATGCCCAGGTTGGGATGCCATTCCGATGTTGGTTTTGTTCAATGGCTTTCGGCACGCCGGAGGATGTAGTGACGCACATGACGACCGAACATGATAATTTGGACAATCTTAGTCGGCGTGTGGAAGTCACTGAGATCAAGGGTGCGAGTTTCGAAAACACGAGCTCGAAACTGAAGCCGCACAAGCATTCCGGGGATGCCTGTTTGTCGCCGGTGAACTCTTTTCAGTGCCAGCAATGTCCGAAAACGCTGGGAAGTAAGGAGGCGCATGAACTGCACACCATGCTGCACGAGGCGTCCAAGAACTCCAATTTATATGCTGATTCTATGAAGCATGCCGATGGCCTCGCTAATACGCGAAACTCTGAGCCGTTTGATGGGCGGTCATTAGTCCCAGTTAAATTTCCTCTTAGCTCTGACGCGGTTTACATTCACGCTCGGCCGACGTCAGATGCCTATGAGCATCTCTCTTGCATGACATCGTCTTGCAACGACTCCGGACACCCGTGCCAGCAGATTTCAGTGGAAATATCTGTGCCAGTAGCTTCCGACTTGTCTCCGCCGCACGTGGATGCATCTTCCGTCATATCGGCAGTGATCTCTGGCGCTTCATCTGAACTAGGATATCCTGCAGGTCCAGTCGTTACAACTTTGCAGTCCTCGCTCTCGGTATCAGGATCAAGAGTAGCTAATCCTCAAGTTTCTTCTTCCCTGTTTCCGTGCACCGAAAGCCCTTTGGCTGTAGGTTTAGACAGCAAAGCGCTTAGTAAGGCTGCTACCACTGTGCATTCCAGTAGCTTGTCGAGAGATGAATCTTGCGCGTACAGTGATGGAGCTTGTGTAGATTCAAACCTGAATCAGGCTCCGCACGAGCAAGTGCCGCTTTCTTCTGCTGAAATAATTGCCTGCAGTGAGATTCTACAGACTGGCCACGGATACGATGGGACAGTTAGTGCGTACTCTTCCAAAGCTCCCGGAAACGCCAGTACGTGGTCGGACACACCTCGGCTTCCGAAGACCAAATCCATGATGCCTACTATTATCAAACAAATGCCGCCATCCAAAGGTGGCGCTACCTACGTTGTGGATGGGAATTTCAACCTAGCGGTAAACATGTGCCCGTACTGCTCCCGCGTGTTCTGCAGCAAGAAGGCACTGGACGTCCACATTCTCAAAATACACGGTCGCGATTACTTGCAGCAAAGCCCCTTAAAGCTGATCAACACAGCCCCGTTCTCGTGTTGGTTCTGCTCTTCAACCTTTTCGACGCCAGAACTTGTGGTCGAGCACATGACGACAGTGCACGAAAATTTAGACAACTTGAGCAAGCGTATCGAGGAGCAAGAGCCGAGAATGGCGGTCACGTCTTTCGAGGCTCAGTCGGCCGTGAGGCGGTCTTTGGGCGAAACTGCTGCGCGTGCGCGTCGGCTTGGTTCTAGCAAGAGCAACTTGGTTCTTCCGCCGATAAGCAGTGCTGCGAGTAGACTGGTGGAGCCCGTTGCTAAGCAGCCGCCACCTTACAGGGAAGGATCCCACAAGGCGCCCCCTGGTTACAAAGTATCTTATGCTCTTGCGTATGTGCCGGTATACGTGCCTGAAAAGGCCGATGCCGATGTCTACCCACAAGAGTCGTCCGACCCTGGTGGGCATGAGGATAGGTCTAGTGTTCAGTAAATATGACGATCTTCGACCACGACGAAAAGAAAAATGATGGAAACAAATTTGAATTATTTGTGCATAGCTATAGTGTGGCTCCGAATATTGTTGATTTGATGTCAATGGGTGCTCCCCTTTGTGGGACGTACACAATTTCTCTCGCGATCCGAAACTTTCTGGACTTTTTTGGTTCGCCTCCGCTCTTTAAAATTTTCAAGTCCTTAGAAGCCTACCAGCTGGAACTTTAAGCGACGTACTTACCAATATTTCACTTTGGCGCCTCTTCGAAGAATTTAGCTTAAGAATTTACGTGCATGTAAAACTGTACCAAAGGCTTCGATTTGGAAAAGGATCTATGTTATGGCTCTCCTGGCCGTATGCTCTGTGCCATAGGATGCGGGGAATGATGACCGTGCCTGAGCACTAATTAAGGATCACAAGACTTGCTGTGATTTAAGTGACAGCTTCTAAACCCTGGGTCGTATTAGGTTGCATAGAGTTGAGTAAATTTCACCAAGCGCTGCCTCCTGCATGGCAGTCTTCTTGTGCTAAAGTTTGTTGTTATCAACGTAATTCTTGTAGTAGTTGTTATTGTTGCCGTTATTATTTTATATATATATATATATATATATATATATATATATATATATATAATGTGATCAGTATTTCATTTCGAATGTTGGACGCACAAAGTCTTTGTTAGGGAGGTTAGCTCTTGCAGATAATATCTTATCGAGGTGATCGGTAAGTGAGCTTTGTTTATCACGGAGATAAAACATTGCGACGAATCAAGTTTTCTTTTGCCTTTCTTTTCTAAGTCTGTTTGCGTTTATCTTGTCCCTTGTCTTCTCCTTGCTGTTTCCTTGTTTCTTTCTTGCTTTGTGTTTGTTTGTTTGGTTTTGTATTGATTTCTACTTCTAGAGCGTTTGTGATCGTTCTTTGCATTTCAATTAAAAATCCCATTCTAATTTGTCATTAGCATTCTTTCATTTGTAAGATTCCGTGATTCTTGCATCGCGGGCTCGTTCACGCAGACAGATTCGTTCGCAAGGGTATCTTACCTTTTCGTAGACTCACCTCGAATCGGGGACGGATTGTGGCCATACCATGGCTTCGAGTGAGCTGTGCTTGCTTTGTTTCCTTTTTATTTACAACTTTGATAATTAAGAACTTTGGGTTATTTTGTGTATACTTGCACTTATAATTTTGTTTTAGCGTTTCTGTATTTTCAGAAACTCTGTGTGGCGTTACTTGTGGGGAAAGCGCTCGCATGTATCGAAATTCGTAGTGAAGTTTACCAGTAGTAGGATTGTGATAAGTATCAGACTGATCAGTATCAGCTTCGCTGTTAAAATATCGAATGTAGCATAGTTGAGTTTTCGAAGTTTTCATTTTCTCCTGTATGAAATTTTGGCTTTAAAACTGTCATAGCTTTTAACTGCTTCGATTGTGTGTGTGCGTTTTTGTGTGTGTGTTTGTGTGTGTGTCTATGTGTATGTGTATGTGTATGTTTGTGTGTACGGGTGTATGCGTAACAGGTTTACTGCAGTAAATTATCTTTCTCATATTGTCATGCTAATTCTTTTGAACTATTTTTTATTTCTTTTTATTTGCGCGACCTGTGCTATTTTACGCCAAGAAAAGCGTGCTCGCAACATGTCGCTTTTCCAGCTTTGATGTTGCTATACCGATCGATTGCTCGGGTATTGCTGGTTTATACAGTCGCTGAAAGCCTTAGAGGATTCCTAAAGGTTGGAGCCTATGTCTTGAGATTAAATTTTATCCTGTTCACAGCAAATGTAATACGGCGATGAAAGGCAGCGGCGTCGTTAGAATATGGGAGAAGAAACCAGAAATTTTTTTCCCCTACGCCGTTTCCCACTGCGTGGGCTTGTTGAAAGACGCCTAAAAGTTTGCTTATTGCTATGTAGGATCTATTAAATCTTCACAATAAACTATTTCCCACCGACTCTCTCTCCCTCTCTATACATACCAACGCAGCTTCCTCAAGCCTAGTGCTAGGCCCTGTTTGATGGATTGCTTCTCTAGCAAAGGCAAGCCAACCCAGCAGAAATAAGCTATTCGCTTCAAGTGGTTAGTTTCAAGGAGCTTTGCGTCGTGACTTAAACATTGGAGATAGTGAAATCACTACCACTACTACTACTACAACCACTACTAGTACTACTACTACTACTACTACTACTACTACTACTACTACTACTACTACTACTACTACTACTACTACTAC
>QQSS02043550.1:0-18443 GCA_003687565.2 Craspedacusta sowerbii
TAGGTAGGTAGGTAGGTAGGTAGGTAGGTAGGTAGGTAGGTAGGTAGGTAGGTAGGTAGGTTGGTAGGTAGGTAGGTTGGTAGGTAAGTAGGTGGGTAGGTAGGTAGGAATGAAAGAAGGATATGTGGGCGGGCAAGTAGGTATGCATGTTTGTAGAATATATGTTATATTAGTTTTTGTATTTATTCGTCAGGTTTAAGATTCAGCGCCTAGTAGAAGAAGACTCTGTGCCTGCGTTGAACCAGGAAAGCGTTCAGTTTCACGACGGGAAAGTATCTTCGTTGAATATGTCGTGGCATGCTTCAGCGGACAAGCGCAGTTCGTCATGTACGAGACTAGACTCTGGTCCATCCGTTGCAGTCCCGTTGCTGCACGGGGCCGAGGATCCTACTGTTCAGCAAAATCTATTGGCTACCAGTCAGGCTAGTTCAAGCGATTTGCGCTTATAGATAGTGTGCGATGCACTTTTGCTGCATTGAAATATAGGCACGTTTATGCAATGCTCCTTGTTGTAAATGCAACCAATTTAATAAGCCTGAACTTGATGTGTAAATAGAGATATGGAGGTTGCTTCCATGGACGTTTTATTTATTGCGTAAGTGTTTGCTGTCAATGAATTAATTCACCTCCGTTGTTGCATGTCAACTATGCAAGACAGTACTCGTTTATGACTACATCGACGATTTGAATCATCCGAGTTTGACCCGTCTACAGAAAGGATGATAAGCACGGGTTACGTTTTATTAGTTTATGCAAAGTGTGAAACGTTAGAATGGTATATAGGGACGGATCTAGACGTCGCTGACCTGTGGATATAAAGGTGTTTTTGCCATGCTCCGATTGCTGTGGTTGACCAGAGATCCCAATTTTTCAACAATTTGCTAGTCGTACGAATAGGTATTTAAATATTTCCTTCTCTGCGTGTTATTCGTAGTCTACTCGGCGCTCCCGTTCTGCATTTAAATTTTATATTCGAAGCACGAACTTACTTTCTTGTGGTTTCAATCGTTTTTGAAGCTATGTTGGCACAGTACAGTTCTTCGATTCTTAATTTGTACTGGTCACTTATTTATTTACATGTAAAGTTTACCTTGCAAGAATAATTGATCCGTTACTAATTTATTTGAATGCTTACGTTGGAGCATGCAAGGCCCATTATTGATTTATTTTTGAAGTTCACTTTGAAACAGTACACAGAATTTATTTATTTTCGGAGTTTACATTAGAACCGTGCACGATGAGTTTCTTTTTTATTAGTTTGCTTAGTCTTCTCGGGTCGCGTTTTAATTTTGTTCAAATCGATATTGTTTTAATTACGACTCGGCGCCTCCTGGATGGTTTGTGGCGTCGTAATATAGAGTTTTCGTCCCCTTGATGTTTCCTGTTTTCTATGATGTTGCCATATTGTTAATTTAATTCGTTAGAATCGTTCTCATTTTCGGCGTACTATGCCTTTAACTTTGCGTATTACATGAATTAACTGTATTACTGCATCTATATTGTGATATTACATGTTCTTGTCCTGGAGGTCTGCGAAATCGTTCCGTACTACCCTTCCGTAATCTTCCATCGTTAAGCAAGGAAGGGGAATTTCCAAATACAAAAATTTCTCATACATCCTTTTGCGATCTTCCATCGTTAAGCAAGGAAGAGGCAACTTCTTAAGCGAAATCCCTCAGGACAGCCTTCCAGAATGTCCCAACACCAAGCAGAGAAGAGGCAGCCTTGGGGCGCTCACTCCACAGGTCTGCGATGGTTTACCATTAGGTACCTCCCACCAATGGGAATGCGATTGAGCTCAGCGGGAAAATCGGAAAGGGTTGGCGGGAAATAAGTTTGCCTTGCAGCCAGGAATTAAGGCATGAGATATTCTATGGCAACGTCGCGCTAACTAATTTGTGTAAGGCTTCCACTGGTTCGAGTTCCATTTTATGTATGACATATGTAAGGTAT
The DNA here is from genome assembly GCA_003687565.2 of Craspedacusta sowerbii. Classification (NCBI taxonomy): domain Eukaryota; kingdom Metazoa; phylum Cnidaria; class Hydrozoa; order Limnomedusae; family Olindiidae; genus Craspedacusta; species Craspedacusta sowerbii. The sequence goes on from QQSS02043550.1 coordinate 1,954, forward strand.
GCTGAAAAACCTTGCGTTCAGCCTATCGTGCATGCGTATTTGTCTGCTAGTTATCTAGTCGTTCCACAGTCTTGGCTCCCGTGGTCTGGTAACATGCCAAATAAAACTGACACATACCAGTATGCTTCTTATGCTGCAATTTTTATAATAGAGTTCCATGAGTGGAAGCATAAAATATAATAGTATTGGTAATAGGCTGGTTGTGGTCGCAGGCACATAAGCGTTCAAGTCTATTGCAAGATCGGAAGCGAGTACCCAGCTGTGCCCAGGATTTCTGCAGCAGGTTTATGCAGGTTTTTAATCCCTACGTTATATCGTTGGACCAACTGTATACTACCTAAGACAGAAGCTTATAAGGACTTACAAAATCATAGCTTTACTTGCATATTCAGTATTTTCAGCTAAATACAAATTATTCTTCGGCAAATCGTGTTTGTCGTTTATCGCCAGTATCAGCTAATAATACTGATGCTTCTGGATGAGCATATGGAATTGTATGTAGAAGCCTTTTGTTACTGCACCCAAGTAACAATATACACGATGACTGTGTTCCCTAAAACTTGTATTGAATGCATTGGTCACCAAGTTGTAAGCTCCCAGGCATCACCTCCTCTGTAATTGACATGTAAAAAGAGCTTGTAGAAATTATAGAAAACAGATTATGGCAGTTTTAAAAAGACATCAGTTTATAAAACAAAGCAATCAGTAATGGAGATTGACATTGGTCCGGCATTCAAGGTCAACTTCCAGGAATTCCTCATCGCGGTTGAAAGAAATGCTAGCAGGACTGCATTTGCTGACTATTTTCAGCAAGAATAGACCTTATGAACAAAGCTTTAGGTATTTTGTTCCCATAAGAGACTTAAATTTCATCACAGTATGCACTTAGAATCCCTTAATCATGTGTTAAAATATGTGCAGAAAATTTGGAGGGTAGTGAATCACATGAACTTCCCTAAAATACATATTCATGCTCTTCTATGACTCATTAGAGCAAGGGGTCGTGACCAGAATGGATCAAGTACTAGTTGGGAGTAAGGAAGCGTCATTCTGGCTTGTGAAGTCAACTCAGAAACTGTAGTTGAAGTCAACATGAAATATGAGTTCAGGTCTACGATAAGACAGCCCTTAAAAGCCAGCGTTCCGGATTGTCTGTGATCTTCTGATTTTAAGAAATGGCATTCTTGTTACAGTCCTTGAAATGTGGCCAGTCATTTATATCAGGCTATGAACATTACTATTCTGCTTTTACAAAGCTCCAGCTTTAGACCAGATCAACATTTACTTTATGTATAGTTGTTTAGTTATTTAGGGTATATCTAACTTGTGGCATGCATACTTCAACATCTGCAATCAGCCACAAATTAGAAGCAAGAGATTTAGTTATGCAGTGGCACAGTTGTTGTTGCTTGTGCAAGCATCGACTGAAAATCTTCCCTTCATCGCAATATTTCGTATGTCTATAAATATTCCTTAAGTCTTTGCGAAGCATCGTGCTGAACAAGGAAGGGATAGGATCAACAGGCATGCCTGGTAAGCTTTAAAACCCTAACTTTTCTGTTACCTTGCATCTCTCCTTTACAAAATGGCATTCTTCCATTCACTTCGAAACAAAACAGCAGTTTGCTACACTATGAAGTTCATCAAGGCGCCGCATTCGCATTAGCAAACAACAAGTTTTTGAAGGCCCCCCATTCGGATTAGCAAACTGCAAATAAAAAATGAATGAACAAATGTATATATATATATATATATATATATATATTATTGATTATATAGATAGATTTAATAGATATAAACTAATTCACTAGTAAATGGATGAACGCACAAAGCTCACACGCAGAATTGCATGATCGACGCCCCCTCAATTATATTAGATATTTGGGTGAAGATAATATCCGTCTTGTTTTTTTTTAAACTTAACTCACAGGAATTCTTGGAAATAACTTCGACAATTGCATCATTAGCTCGTGAAAATGCTCGCTCATAAACTTCACAACATGACTTCCGACCCAACAAATGATCCACTTCGAATCGAGCAGCTTCTTGAGAGCTTATCTTGACGCACCGTGCCAGATGGTATATTCGTATCGTAAACAGAATGATCCACCGAGCAGGAATCACTATCGACCTGACAATCGTGACTTGCGCGTGGGTTAATCTTGTACATGTCGTCAAGCGACCGACCAGCCCATACTGAAGAGGCTATACACTTGTCATTCATATCCTTTCTGTCAGGGGAATATGGCGTCAGTTGAAATAGGTTATCGTAAGGACCTTCTGCAGACAAGCGCGGCGACTCTCTGCAGCAACCCAAAAGAATGATGAGTGCAGATAGGAGTGCGATGATAGGGAGGGCTGCGAAGATGAAAATCTTGCTTTCTTCCCACCATTTTGATTCATGAAAATCTGGGAGATAAAGAAATGAGTTAGGGTTCCTTTAGGCATGACAGTTTAATTCGCTAATGGATGGAAAGCTCATAGCAACTAATCAGTAAATTGAAATGTCTCTAAGTGAATATCAGAAAAACAGTCTTTTTCGTTATTTTGATCAAAAGTAAATGCACATGTATCATAGAGTATAATTGCTGACATTTATAATGTGAAGTAAACATATTATGAAGTTGACTACTTCAATGCATTGAAACTCGCTTTAATTTGCAGCCATTTTGTTTATGACAGTTGAAACACGGAACGATCAGCAGTAGATAGCAAGAGTAGACTCGGTCATGTAAACATGAAGCTAATGTCTAAACGATAGAACCACGAGCTTCCTTGGTTTGAATGATTAATCTTAGATACACTCAGACATACCTTTTGCGTTGTCGCACATCTCTTTGACGATTAGTCCTCGAGCTAAGGTCAAGCGGTAGAACGATGCAGTAGACCCAGTTGGGCCAGTTCTGGTCAGCAACTTTACCTAAAAATTAGGAAATCGGGGGCTCGTTTTGTTCAAAGCAACACGGAGACCTTACGTCACATAACAAGACCTTGCGACGCAGTGAAATGCCTCGACTGACATAGCTCTCTGATAACCTAATCATACTCGTTTACCTTATTGAGAGGAAGCGGCGTATAGTGATACATTGAAGGACTAAAAAGAACGCTTCCACTGTTTTAAATCTCTATTACGAATATATCTACTTTTGAAAAAATGGAAGCATTCTCAAACCTCATAAACTCCAACATGCTCGAAATTAGGCTGAATCAGATGGACCTTCACCACCACTTGTCCTTCGCCATATGCGTTGGCAATGGTAAGGCCTGGAATCGGTACTTTGCTAGTTGAAGCAAACGCCCTTCGCCAGTTAACTGATCGGTTCTTGGCTTGCATGTGCAGGTTTACAACAACTGAAGGTGAACACTTGCTGCCCACAACAGCAACTGAAGCTTTTAGTGGCATGCCAAGAAACTTTGTTTCGCATGTCTTCAGATCCTTTTGACCGCCTGAGTCACAACCATTACCCACTAATTTTCCTAAAACAAAGAAAGAACCTGGCAAAAGGTTATGAAATTTCTTATATAGAGTTCAATTAGTTTATTGTAGCAGTGAGATAAATAAAGCCAAACATTTACAACTTTTCTTCATCCAGTAGTAATCTGCTGCATGCGTGCATCTTACTCCAAAACCATTGCAAAATCAGAAATAATTTCCTGTGTGTGAAGGCAACATCTACCCAGCGAGCAAAATTGTCTCGAGAAATATTAAGGCAAATATTATGATTAGACGCAGGATGATTTTTGGCAGAGAAATGTCATTATGATCACGGTTCTAGCTTCTTCGGTTGCGAGAAGATACGGCGAGAATGTGTACACAAATATATGACAGTGGTGGCAGAGGCGACACAAATATATATATATATATATATATATATATATATATATATATATATATATATATATATATAGTTTGAAATATAGTGAAAGTTTGACTAAACAATGCGATGTCCAAGATGGCATCATCCGAGGCACCATGCCTGGAATGGTGAGTGGTGCCGAGGTCTACAGATTGTGTCGTGGTAAAATTGAAAAATATATGAAGTTTAAAAATAAAAAAATATACATATGTATATCCTTCTCTACATAATTCTTGGGCTCTACTCGCCGCTGCCAAGTTTCCCACACGCCATCTAAGCAAGAACTAACTTTCTCTTGATGTCTGTAATTTTCTAAGCTTTTCGTCGATACAGTACATTTAATGCTATGGCTGGAGCAAAAATGATCCAATTATTGATTTATTCTTGCAGATTACCTTGGAACAGTAAACGGCCAGTTATTTATTTCTTTTCGGAATTTACTTTTGAACAGCGCGCGATTAGTTGCTTATTTAGTTAACCAGATTCTCACCTTTTACGATCCAGAAAAGAAAGCAAAGAGTCAAACACGCTGAGAAATTTTGGCCCATCTTCTGACGCTATGCAACACTGATGTACCCACTTTGTCACTTGGTGATCTCAAGCCACCCTCTACCTGAACTCTCGCAGTTTGCAAGCAGACTTCCATAGGTTTTGCTAGTGACCCTAGAGACATGTTCTATTATCAGAAAGACCCTCAAGCGACACACGCAGTAAATTTTAAAATGGATAAATCGTTACCGAGTTTGGTAGTCTGAGATCTGGTTGTGATTGTGGGTTCTGCTTTAAGTTTATTTTGAGAGAAGGAGTCGTGCACAAATCGTGAGCAAATCCTCAAGCAATTGAAATTTTCTATGAAATAAGAATTATTCGAAGGCAATTAATTAAGTATCCTGGCGCGCAGCCGCAACCGTTTTGACCTTCGCGGCATGTCGGCAAGATCAATCGCAGATTGAGTAGTATATGGTAGCTTTAGGTATGTGGAGCCCGTGGATCTAATCCAGTCTACCAAAGCCTTCAGTCGCTCACCAACAGACAATTTAATGTAGGATAAAGTTATGAAGCACTAGGAAGTATGAAAGTGCGCCTGCTCAAGTTTGGGCTGATATCTGAGATTATTTCAGGGCTTTAAATTATGAAAACTCATACACTATAGAATGTTTGCTTAACGAAGACCACTTAACCATATAAAACTATAATTCATGCCACGTTTAAGAATGAAATCGAAGTTCGCTAAAGAAGATCAAGTAGATAGGACGTGAAGAGCGTATTCATACTTATTAGTCATAATTTTTTAACTTTTAAGACACTTATAAGACTCTTATCATAGTCCATAGTTCTTCACCATCACAAGAAGGATATTATCCTGCTGATGGAAGTCAAGTGTGATGTGAGTTGAAGGGAGAAAATGCAGGCTGATGATAGTGGGAAATATTTTTTTCCTATCTCACAAAATTTTGTAGGCTGCTATACAAATCGCAGCACAACTGCATACGTAATATTTTATCGCTCAAACCTTCCCCAAAAATTGACAAGAATTCAAGATTTCTGGAAAGTCCATCAGTCCAATCGACCTCCACGTTGTTAGAAATGGAGGTCGATTGATTTTCAGACGAATCGCTTTTAACTTTCGTCTGCGTTATCAACATATAGTTTTTTCACAAGTTTTGAAACTTATAAAATTCGTCCAACTTGAAATCTACTGCATTTAGCACAACTGCAAGAACTCATTCAAGAGTGTAGAGTTCCTGTTATTAAGGTGCATAAATTACATAGACTTATGCAAAATGTGACATTTGCCTATAACTAACAAATGGTACTGCTCATGCCACGGTGTGTACCACTGATCGGCATGGTTCTAGTAACTTCCTCAGGTGCAGTTCTGGTGGTTTTCTCACGAGACTCGTCTTAAAAATATATCGCTAATAGGTAATTGTTATATCCCGTGTTCAGCGGTTAAACTTTTCGTAATTACCACCTATAAAGAATCCTTTTCAATGTTTGAATCATAGTTTATTTAAAGTTTTTTTTTTTGATAATCGCTATTTTTTTAAATCTTGACTTTCAGACCCTCATAAACTATCGCTTAGCACCTAACCTCTCTTCTACTCGCATAATGTATCCCTAGGGAAGAAAACTTTGATAGTTGAAGAATCCATAAGTTTAAAAGTGGAAAAGTGGATCACTAGCAGTAGTTATTTCTGTGCTCTGGATGTTGAAGATTGCTTACATGACTTTCATCAGGGGACAAATAAATGGATAGAATCTTTTCCATTTTATGGAGAATGTATAGATATCGGAACCAATGGAACTTAGTATTTTCTTGACTTAACTCTAATTACTTATTTATAGCATTTCTGCTGCTAGAATGACTGTATGGCAATTTTTGGTGACTCTAGACAGCAACAACAACAACAACAGCAGCAAGAATTTATTTTCCCAATGAATGCATCGTATCAAAACAAACACAAGCTATAAAGTTCCATCACAGCTGCATTTATCGGAATAGGAGACATCCTCTGTAGCCGAGGCTATAAAGACTGAGGATGCCACCTTGTTTTATTCAGCGAGATACTAATACATTGTAGTGCAAGATAAGCGCAAAAGATTTGTAGAAGTTTGAACAAATAATATAAGAACAAAAAAGTAATAATAATGATTAAAAATAAATAAAAAAGTAAACGACAATATATATATATATATATATATATGTACATATATATATATATATATATATATATATATATGTATATGTATATATATATTTGTGTGTGTGTGTGTGTTTGTTTGTGTGTGTGTGTATGTAAATAAAAATGAGAAGTCAGGAAACAAGTAGTAGTTTGTAGAACCGATTAGCATGTCTTATCATTGTCGTTATCAACAGAAATAAGATATGCAAAGATTTCATGGCATAATACCAAATGGGCACACAACAAGCAAGAGATTATTTTTCAGAAATGAAGTTAGCCTATAGCCTTCTGCATTGCAGGCACTTGGGCCGAGCTCACCAGGATCAACAGGCAATAGTTAGCTGACAACCACTCAAAACACGAAGCAACATATCTACCACATCAATTCAAAACTGACTAGTAAACAACTGATCCGTCTACATTCTGGTACCTCTCATATAGCAAACATAACACGAAGAAACATAGAACCACATCTATACAAAATTTGCTAGTAAATAACTGATCCGTTAACATTCTTGACATAGCAAATGATCTCAGCAAAACAGACGGCTCCCCAATATAGAGAAGCCGTACAATGGGTAAATACTGTGAATACTGCAACCACAACAGTAATTGGAACCTGTAAGCAAAGACCTCACTTCACGTCCAAATATTGATTTTGGATTTTTTATTTCGACATTAATAGCACTCAGATAGTTATATAAATTTGCACTTTGAAATAGTTGTGGTGATTCAGTCTTTCGAGTGTTCATGGTAGAGACATTGAAAGGGAATAAATTGCTAAGAGGTTTTGGGAGCCGGGTATGGTACCAGTCATGCATAAAAAGGTAACTTTAATTTTATAGCATCATCGAGTTATTGCGAGAATAATTCAGATGTAGAGGCATCGTAATTAGAGCACATAATTATTCTCAGAGCTTGTTGTTGCAGCTTAAATATGCTGTTAAGCTTGCACTTTCCGGCCAGGCCCCAAGTAACGCATCCGTAGGTTATTTTGGAATGGAATAGCATATAGTATAGTGATTCAATGGTCTTAGCGTCTACGAAGTATCTTATTTTAGATAATAAGCCGTTTGCTCGCAAACTTCTTTAAAAGTTTGGAGATTTGATTCCTCCATGACAGTTTAGAATCTAGTACAATACTCAAATATTTAGTCTGGCTAGACCAATTAATTTGTGTATTTTTAAATTTTACATTCCCTTTAACCTCACATTTTTTATTCGTAAGACGAAAAAGAAGGGCATCAGATTTTGCAGAATTTAGAGACAATTTTTTGGCACAAGCCAATCTTAGAAAGTTTAAATATCGCGAGATAGAATCACATTCCTCTTTTTCAGGGACGAATTTCTGAACAGAATAACTCTGTCTTGAGCAAAATGCTGCACAAGGCCAGACTTAAGACTATACCAATGATCATTAATATAGATTTAAAATAGCAAGGGGCTCAAGATAGAGCCTTGTGGAACACCAAAGTGAATGACTTGTACATCGGAATTCGCGTTTTCAAGAGCGACAAATTGCTTTATTTCTAAAAAATGAGACTTGAATCAACTTAAGCAACCTCAACAGAATCCGTATATTTCTAGATTAGTTTTAAAATGTCTTGATTTACCGTATCGAAAGCTTTTTGCAAATCTATAAATGTATCACAAGCGTAATCACCACTTTCTAATACATCATTAATATTATCAAATAATTTAATGAGCGCATGGTTAGTTGAGTTATGGTTACGGAACCCAAATTGTAGCTCGTAGAGTAGTTAGAACTTCCAGAAACGTTTTTAGACGCGCCCACATCGTTTTCTCAATGACTTTACTTATGTTGGATAATAAAGAAATGGGTCGGTAGTTGTTACATATTTCAGTAGGGCCTGATTTGTGAACGGGTACAACTCTAGCTAATTTAAGTATATATGAAAAAGTGCCTTGAGTATGGGCTTCGTTGATGATAAATGAAATAGGCTCGGAGAGAATTTTTGAACTAATTTTGAATAAGTGACTTGGAATGCTGCAAGGGCTAAATGACTTTGGGGTGTTTAGGTAGCTTATAGCATTCATCACCTCACTAGGGTTAGTCGGGTTTAGATATGGGCTGTGGTTTGAATTACGAGGCATACAAGTTGTAAAATTATTTGCAGTATCAGGTATCTCTGCATTAAGAAACTTTCTAACTGAGGCCAAGTATTCACTGAAAGTATACGCCAGGTTACTCGCACCGCTAATCGTGACTTTGTTGCGATCAAGTCAAGTCGACCGAAAAAAATTTACTCTATTTGTTAATGTTTATGATAGATTTTATTCCGTCCCAGGTCTTCTTCGCGTTGCTTTGATTATTTAGAAAATAGTTCTTATAATATTCAGTCTTACTTCTCCTAACCATTGATACGATAGAGTTACGCAGTTCCTTGTACTTATTGTAGGCCTTCAGCTTTTCCTGCAGATAAAGTTTCTGGCATTTGTCTCTTTGATTCATGGTCTGAAGAATGGGCTTTGAGACTCTGGGTTACAGAATAACTGGCTGAAAATTAAAAGAAGCTATTGAGTCATAAAAGTGGGGAGGTTTCAGTTGATCTGCCATAGTTAAGTAGATTAATATTGAAATCAATCATGATTGCTACCATTTGGTTTTCTCTATTAATTTTACTTAGGATCTTAACTAAGCATTTGTTCGTGAAATTTTCTGCGGGAAGGCTAGAATGTTTATGCATACAGCCCATAATTATATTTTTCCTACATGTCTGGACTATTTCGATGACAGTTGTCTCAAATACATGTTCTACTTGGAAACAGAGGTCGTTTCTAATTTGAGTTTCACTCATGATTGACTTCTGGATATACAGCCTTGTACCACCGGCACGAGTCATGGTTTTATTGTCAACAAAGTGATATTCTTCGACTTCAATGTTTAATACGTCACTATCTTTAGATGTTAAACGCGTTTCCAAACTTCCAATTGCTTTAAACTTGTATTAATTAAGTTAAGAAGGCTTCTTAAATCTTCATGATGCTTTGGTAGTGAGGCAATATATACGTGAAGGAAATCCACTTGAAGAACTAGAGTTAAATTCTGTGGTATAAATTCAGTAATATAATGGTAATATAAGGAATTCTGACTCATTAAGAGTTCATCGAATGTAAGATGTTGTTCGGGAATTTTTTTTATAAGAATGTTGACACTAAAACTTGGCAGAACTTTCATATTTTAGTTGAAACCCCTGGAGACCTCGAGTGCACCGTCTCACGAGAGCAGAAGCTCTCATGTGAGCAGTTGCACGAGATCGTCACAGTTTTGGCAGCCTGCTCCCAAATCACTTGGGCATTGCCAGCTGCGCTGCACGCGGGAAGAATCCCTTGTAAATAATAAAATGGCTAGTCTTACGTACGTTTAGTTGTATTCAGTCGTGGCGATTCTAATCTCAGTCTTCAAAAATCCCCCTGGCTGTCTTGCCGAGTGAAGAATATGCCGCATGTGTTGTTGTTGTTGTTGCTGAAGAGCCAGGAGTTTCCCCGGATGCGCAGTCCATCGATCGTCGGTGACAGCAAATGAGGCCAGTCGTCGGATGTTGTTTGAGCCTCTCAAGGAGCTAAAGAGCTCGATACGGCCCTCAAAGGGAGGCTCGGACGACTGGACGATGCTCCAACGATCGTGAAGCTGACATCGCACTGTCCCCTGCTACCAGGAGACACTCATTATGAAGACCTTACCAGCGGACGACGAAGTCGCACTGTGCTGGTTAGGTCTTCTAAGCCGCATGTATTCGACGCACCTGTTGCGCATGCGTGAGTTTACTTGATTGGGGAAGTTCTTGTACTAGGAAATGTACATCGCTTATACGTGTATACAGAAAACGTATACCTTATTGCTTATGCAAAACAAAAGCTAGCTGTTTTATAGCAGTTTTCGCATTTTTATTTCATCTGGACCATTGTATCGTTGTGTTTCATGTTTCCATTTCTTATCTTAATATTTTCATGTTTTAGCAATAATTCTTCACATGTTTTACAATATTTGTATTTGATGTATTGCGTGTTTCTTTTATTAAAGTAGATATATTACATTGTTCATTTTAATCCAAACAGGTATTCATATGCGAGCTCAAAATTGTATCAGCTTTGAATACATTTCCTGAATATGGAGAGAAAAAGCAAGGTTAGTTTAAATTTGACGATTGCTAGCTTTCTCTGTGTGGGTACGCAGTTCAGAATTTTTTCCACGCAGGTTGGTTTGGTGTGTTTGCAGTTGTAACTCGCGTCTTTGTGATGTCAACTTAAATATTTTCTTATGTGCGTATGTTTTCTATACTTTGAGTGTATCTATAGTCTGTTGTCTTGTGATTCAACAAAATGTTTTTATGGAGTTCATGTCAGTCCTCATAGATTGATAGCTGGTTTGGGTTGCAAGCTTGGAACCAATAAAGCCATGACATCTGCTCATGGATTTAACAAGGTTCTTCTGCTTTCTGTACGATAGTGATTTAGAACAATGATGTGTTTATAGTGCTTACTGGTTAATATTGAAGGTTAAAGTTTACTGGCTGTCACAAGGCAATAAAGCTTTTTCAATCAGCTTCTTTATTGGTCATAAGTAACATTGATTGGAACTCCTCAAATGCAACTCAACCTTGCACTGCTTGGCTATAGCAGTCCAAAGATGCCCCAAATTAGGATTTAATAGCAGAAAGTCAGATTTATACCAGAATAGGCTGACTTTCTTCAATAGTTCAATAGTTTGAAAGAATTGCTTTGGAATCAGGAATCTATGAAATGTGGCTACATGATCAAAGACACCCTGTGACCATGTTGCAAGAGGAAAGATATGATACCTTATTTTAGAATTGAACTTGCATGGACTGTCCTTAATTTTGTTCTTTTAGATTTTGCTCTGTCGCTGGTTGCGTCCACACCACTTTATTGGGTTACTAGTTGCTGCTATCATTCTGTCGTTAGTTACGGCGTAAGTAGGCCTCTCTTTTTCCTAAAGTATAGTATAAAAAGTTTTTATCTACTGCAAACATACTCCCCTTCTGCACCCTCAGTCTAGTAAACAGATACTTTTATTATATATTCCATCTGTAAAGTGAGTAAGGAAGAAATGCAATCCTGGCATGAAATGTATGTTTTGTCCATGGTAGTGTGGTGGATTCAGTCTGCATAGGTACTTTAAAGGATTGTGTGGCATCATAGGTGAGGTTAGAGGTCTTCAAAGTCTAAGGGGAAAGCTCTAGTAAGCTTACCATTAACTGGAAGAAAAAAAGGGATAAGTTATAAGCTTCTCATCCTGTGAGCTCTGGGAAACTGTTAGACTTAAGTATAAATTTTCAAGCTCATCAGATGCCTCTTCTTTTTTCAAGATAAATGGTGTAGGTCCCCTGCTGCAGCTATTTCCCTCGATTTGTGATTGAAGGGATTTATTAGTGTTTGTTTTGATTTTTGTTTGCCTGATAATTAGTTTGTTTAAAATTTACATCAGACCACGTGGATTTAAATCAGAAACATTTTAAATATTCAATGGCTTCGTTATCTGGCTGTAACTTTTTGTTGAAAAAATTCAACACAACTAAATACAAGTTAAGTTTCATCAAGGTCTCCCTATTATCGCTTCAAAAAACTGCCATTTTCAGAATCACTTTATGTCTACTCTATGTGCTCATCATTTTATCGATATCATCAAAGTTCACAATAGAATTATTAATCACTACTGACTAGAGTGTAGTGTACTGTCTTAAATCAATACTGTTAAGTCTACTCTCTCCAGTAATTATTGCAGCATGAACAAAAAGTTTAAAATAAAGTGAATAATTGGCTATTGCTGTCTGGTTGAGAGTGTGGAACAGCCTGACTCTGATCAATTGTCCATCATGCCCCTTGACTTAAGTTTTCGAAAGTTTCAACTAATAGCAATTTGACAAGCATGCGAAAGACACTGCTGCCCGCTACGCTTGCGCCAGGTCTTCCGTCTTTCACTGTCGCCTTGGCCTACATTTGAATCACTTCGCTTGACTAGGATTATAAAAAAAGAAGTCTAGGCTGCCCCAAGTCTGTTCCTCAGCTTGGAATGTACTAAGGCGTTTGCTGAAAACACACTTTCAACGCCAGCAGAGGAAACCAATGCAGTCAACAAACGCACAATCGTTGACAAGACTTAACCGCTGATTTCGTCATGATGTGAACGCTATATTTGAATAGCTGATGATTTACGTGTGGTAACTGGGCTGAAGAGATTGACTTTTGACAGGTTTTCCTCTGAGCTATATTATTGGTGTGCCCGAGAGCTATCTTTTTTTCAGCAACCCCGTCCTCGATAACTAGGGTTTAGAAAGTAACCCAGAAGAATTACAATTTCAACTTCTAGTTGTTTTTTTTTATTAGCCTGAAAAATAGAACAAAACTTTACCGCACGGCTTTTTTTTATCTTTACAAGGTTGTCTTTATTCCAACGCTTGGGGCGTACTGTGTTGTCTTATAAAATCAGAGACATCAGTTTTTCCCTTGTGCAGGCCCCAGTTTCACTTGCTGCCAATACATATATATATATATATATATATATATATATATATATATATATATATATATATATATATATAAACTCCTGTTTAGTTTCGTTTCAAAAACGTTTCGATCTACTTGTCGTCAGCTTGCGGCTTTTTTTTCTCGTGAAGGATGCATGGCTAGGCTATGTATGGCTTCACTTTGCAATTGTAGGTATGGGATTTCTGTGGGTAATGACCAAGTCAATCCGTTATTTCCGTACATCAGGTAAGAATTTTGCCCAGTTTTCGTCTTTTGTACCCACTTAAGGATATGCATTGGTCGTTATTTCCCGTGGAGAGTACTCAAGTTTTTCTTTAAAATATCGAATTTCTAATTGCAAAGATTGGTTGAGACTGAAAATGAGGGAAAGCTGTCTTTAAAGAGCGCTTTGTTACCAAAACAAGTTATTTTAGTATGTTGCGTAATGTGTGATACTGAGTGAATCTACGTATATGCCCTGACGAAGTAACTTACTTCAAATGTTATGTTATAACAGAACCTCGTTGATGCTTGAAGAAGCTTGTTGATGTTTAACACCCTCTTAATGATTTAACGTGGCGGGTTTTCATCTTTTCTGTGGAACACGTTTCCTTTCTTCAATGAGTCCTTTTCTTGATTTCTGCATAAACGCTTCTGCCCTGCTGTTTTATAATGAAAATATTCCTATCTATTGACTTTAGCGACGCTGGAACAAATTCTCCGGCAAGTTGCGTGTTTGGATTATTTCTAAATCTGGCTGGATTTTTGGGTGAGATTTATATATTGTCGCGATGTGTTGCTTACAGGCCTATTGTGTGGTATGCCACTTCACTTTGGTAGGCCATTTTTTAAGGATTGCCTTGCAAAGGGGTCTTGCATTAAAGTGACACCAAGCGATGGATGGACTATAGCGTAGACTGTTTAGAGTCAGAGACGCTGATGTATTGTGTGGTCAGGCAAATGGTCTGATAAGGTTAGGCGCTTATCTATTTTGAATGTCTAGATTTATGAATGTTAAGTTGATTTTATTTATTTATTTATTTTATTTTTTTATTTATTTATTCATTTATTTATTTTGAAGTTGGTGAGGCCAAGAACATCGTGTAATGCACGGCCTGGTCATATCGCATTGGCACTTAGGCTTACGTTTGGCCAAGTATAAAAATTCGCCTAGGCCTCTCGCATTAGTCTCCGCGCTCTGGTTCAAGAGTCAAGACTCAAGACTAGAGAATATAGTTTTCCCATAAGCAAGAAAAGTACGTAAGAATACGTAGATGTAACATAGATGAGAAGGAGCGCTCTTCATAGCATTATTCCACGTATTTTTTTTTAGCCGTTACAAACATGTACATCTGGCACGGCATGTTCGAAAGCTACAGCAACATGGACAGCGCGTGTGTGCACGTTTGGAATGACTTGGGATTCGCACTGGGCATTTTGTCTTCGTTTGGATTGATTTTGGTTGGTAACTTTCAAGTAAGTGTAATATTTGCGCCTGTAACGCATTTGTTTTGGAATCGCGCAACTGCTGTTTTTACAGTAGTTTTTTTAAAGTAGTTTTTTTAAAGCATTTATTTTTAATGCTTTTTTTTTTGTTTGTTTCTTGTGTTGCGTGTGCGTTTGTTTCAGTTTTCGATGACAAGTTTCAGCTACCCCTGTCGTAATAAAGCAATTGAAAGTATTGGTAAGGTTGAACTTAGGTTAAAACCATAGCCATCACGGCGAGCGGTTGGGTAATGGAGACCTGTGCCGACCGCTGCTTCCGCCGCCATTTTAAGTAAGGCAGAGGCGTGGTTCCCGAAATCAGTTGAGGCTTCCCGCAACTTAAATCGAACCAATGTTACGAATGTGGTTTTCGCATTTTGCTCTGCTGCGCCCATTTGGAATGTGGTTTTCGAAATCAGTTGAGGCTTCCCGCAACTTGCAAAACATTTGGAATAAATTGGACCAATGTTACGAATGGGGTTCTGATAATCAGTTGAGGCTTCCCGCAACTTACAAAACATTTGGAATAAATCATACCATTGTTACGAATGTGATTCTGATAATCAGGCTTCCCTCTGTATGTAATACAGTTGGAATAAATCGGGCCAATGTTGTTTTTGGTGTGAATTCTGGTCATGATGCAGATGTATGTTTAGCGTGGCGGTACATGTATTTTTTTAATTTTCAGGTCACCAATGTGATCTCCGTTCACTTAGTGGGCGCGACTCTGTGTTTTGGATGTGGTAATTTGTATTGCTGGATTGTCTGTTATCTATCGAAGCTCGCCATTTCCACTGGCTTCACTAGGCTTCGAATCGTGTGGATACGAGCTATTCTTGCACTTGGATCAACCGCATTCTTCATTTCAAGTATCCTTTTCTGATACTACGTCCTTGCAATGATAAAATTTTCTTTTGTGCAGATTTAGGGGCAGCTCGGCAGTTTGCATGCAATCAACTGCTCATCTTAGGTTTTTCGTTTTCGAAAGATTTGGTCGATGTTTGTGTGGTAATCAATGCAGTAGGCGTTTGCACGGAGTAAGAGTTGCTTGATGGCCGAAAGTCTCAAGTCCTGAAATTTTCTTAAGATAGGCAGACTCACGTGCATCCTAGACCGTCTGCCACTTGGTACAATTGGCTTCCTTCCTCTTATGTGATCATGGAGATGTCTTTGATAGCTTGCTTTCTACTCCATGCTCATGGTTGATTCGGTGGGTTCGCATATAATATTGGGCTGGTTAGTGCTAGAGAATTACATTCGTCATTAGGGAGATCTTGGCTAACCAAAGCAGCTGAAATTTTGAATATCTCGCTAATAATCGAAGCAATCTAGAAGCCTCCCGTATTCGTGCGATAATTGGGCTAGCTTCATTAATTGCCTGGCGCTTGGCGGTCATCCGTGGACAATCCAATCATTGCGCTCAATCATCTGAAATCCTGCATGTCCGATTAATATTTTTCTCGCTGTTTCCGGTAACGAACTCATTAATAGCTATGGCTGGAGCTTCTATTGGCAATGTGCATTTTACATCGAGGAATAACCACACCCGCTTGGAGTGGTCAGCGGAAGATGGGGTATGGTGGATCTGAGTTTTCCGCTTTGTTTCATTCTTAGATATTCGTTTCCCTGTCGTAAATATCTTGATAGACCGTAATGTGTATAACCTCGTCCAGTGTCCGCCGTGGTTATCTCCTCGCGTACATGGCTGTCGGATCGTCTGGTTTAGTTGTTTCATGTAGCCGTTCATGCTTTGCAAATTCCGAAACAACTCATATGCAGATACGCAGAATGTAGATCAACTTCTGTGAATCCATTGATCGCAGGTGTGGGAAGGCGCTGAAATCATCCTTGTTATTGTCCTATCACAGATACACGCTTGTATTAGCAGCAAGAGTGACTGCTCCGTACTATCTTTCCGATAGCAGTCTCGGGCCAGAGGATCTCGCACCAA
>QQSS02043661.1:0-18439 GCA_003687565.2 Craspedacusta sowerbii
GTATGTATGTATGTATGTATGTATGTATGTATGTATGTATGTATGTATGTATGTATGTATGTATGTATGCATGTATGCATGAGAATATTGATTAAACGAAGCACAATGCAATCAAACGTTATCGTACCTAAGCCACGAGTCTGAGTCCGGAAAGCGAAAGGTACGAGTTCTAAATGGCCCTTGTAGGTACATTCAACATCTACATGGTAATCTAAAAAACAGAAAAAAAAAAAAACGACGAAGAATGCTAGAAGCCAATGCACCGAAGCACTCCAACGAACAATAATTGGGCGAACAGCTCGTTGCTTCTACAATCAGTCAGAACAAAAACTTGGGGTTAATTCTTAAATGATGCACAAACGATTACGATCTATCCTAGTTCTATAATGTGCAAATTTTCGATGTGTTCACTCCAATTCATTGCAGAAGAAAATATCACCTAAGTTGCAATCCTAATTGCTACAAAAGTTCATAAACAATGACCTTCGCATACGAAGAGCGTGACCGCCAAATGATTAAAGTATCTAAGGTAGCAGAGATACAAACCTGCGGCTTTAGGAGGTGTGGGGGGACTACCCGCAGAAAATGTATACGTTCCAGCAAGGTGGCCCGGTCGCATGGTAGTCAAGCGAATTTCAATACCGGGGTTGCCGGTCTCGCCAACTAAAAAGGATAACAAAAGGCAAACCATATCAAACTTGAAGCGGAGCTAAAAAAAATCCAAGCGATTGCCTAAACTGGCTCAAAAGCTTTGCCGGTGTATTAAAACGAAAAGCAATTCCAATTTCAACGCAGAAGCGATTGAAGAAGCTCATATCGCCCGCGTGTGGATCTAATGCACAGGGATATGGCATACAAAGCCAAAGCTGAAATTTAGACCCACAACTCAAGTAAATGGCCTCAGTGGCCAATCTCAAACCACAACAAACCGAGAGAACGAATGAAATTAGAGTTTGCACAGACTCGTATAAGTGAAAGCTCGGTGCCAGCGGACGACATCCCCGTATCCAGAGCGATAGAAAATATACACACGAACGAAACACTGGAAATACGGTACCAAACCAAAGTCTTTACCTTTAGCAAGTTTTATGTTACAGCACAAGCGAATGCTGGGGTAATCTGGTGCTGAAAGTCTAACTGGTTCAATTAAAATTAAAACTTTAGCTGACAGTTTTCCATGCAAACGTGGGAAGCCGAGCTACGCATGCTTAGATTTCGGCAATGTTTTAGTATGGATGGATAACATCTTAACCGCACAAAAATCTACATCATCTAATCTACAGCATCTACCACAGTTTTTTAGATTGAACGTATTCTTACCAGTTTATTCTTACCAATGTTTTAGTATGGATGGATAACATCTTAACCGCACAAAAATCTACATCATCAAATCTACAGCATCTACCACAGTTTTTTAGATTGAACGTATTCTTACCAGCAATTGAGGGTGCGTAATGCACCTGTAGAACAAAGAACGAAATCACACTATCTCCACCAACATGAAACGCAGCACCTGTTTCGGGCGAGAGCAAGGCATTAAGACAGCCACCAGTCTCATACTGGAGCAAACCAAAAACATAAGCACTACAAATGAAAACACCAACTAAAAGCATTGACGGTTTTGATCAGTTTCATGCGAAACTTCACATACAACATAAAATGTTCGCCAAACTAACGTTTTGACTACCATCAACTTAATCTCCTCATCTAGGCTTAAACCATTACAGTTATGGTGCGGCAATATAGCATATTCAAAGCAGCTGCAATTTCAGGAAAATTTTTTTTTAGTGAAATGATCAACACTAGTTTACAGAAGGAAACCAATGCAAGCTAGCATGTACAAGAAAAATATCCAAGCCAGCAAATGCAAAGCTTAATGAATAAAAATGTGAAATGAAGCCTGTCAGAAAAAATAATGTGACATGCTTTAAACTAACTAAGCAATACCAGCTTGAAGAAATTGTAAACTCACTTACCATCAGGAATACTCAAAGCACTCGTATTTTTTGCCCATGTGTACATGATCTTTGCATCTGATTCCTCACACACAGCATCCCCAATGCAATCCCTAACAAGCAGAACGAAATACAAAAAAATCACATTTCGATTTCTGCAACTTTGGAAATTTAAGTAGCAGACGTTCTTGTGGCTTAGTAACCTTCAGAATCACCAGCAGCATTCCTGAACATCAACAGACACCAAAAGGCACCAAATGTTTCTCATGGTATGATACTTTCCAGTGGCCACATTTTTTCAGAATAAAGAGCCATGATCCACAAAGACCTTCATGCATGTTAACCAGAATCAACTTGGTATAAGAAACGATAGCAAAGACCAAGTTTTAATCAAGCATTAGTCGAAAATACACAAGATCTCATCAGAGATATCCAAAATGTTCAGGCTATCGTTATTCCACTTAAGCATAATTTCTGATCACATTTTCATCAAAATTCACTACCCTTACAGCATTAATTAAGTGAAAATGTTTGATAAAGCATAGAAAATGAACACTCCGAAAAATGCCTTCTCCAGAGAATTACCCCAGTGAGCATGAAAGTAACCAAACATAAACAAACATATGCAACTGATTCAGAAAGGAAAAAGCAAATTTACCAAGATGGCCGGAAGTCTTTAGGCCTGCTGCAACCAAAAAGAAGCATGCGAACAGCTGTTTCTTTGTAAGCAACAGGAGCGAATGCAGCTAAAACGATGAAACAGTACAGAAAGAATACAACACAATATTTTCCAAAATCTCACAAATAACTTGAGTACGCAAAAAAAATTAGACAGTCCAAAGAGGATAAAAATCCATTGCTTAAATTTATGCTACACTAGAATTAACTCAAATTACATGCCCTTCACTAAAATAACAGGTTGCATGACACAGCTGAAATTTATTGGTTTGAAAACTTAATTTGAAAGATTTAGCTTAAAGAGTGATAAACTACATGTAATTGTACAAAAAAAAAACATCTTTTTTTGACCTTTTCCCTACTTGCAGCACTCTAGATAGCCCGATGTATCGTCTATTTGTAGCTGCTGTGCTTTTTCTAGACCTCGTGTTTAAAGCCACCCGATGGCAGGGTGACTTTGGACACAATACAAAAATCAAATTGCTGCCTAACAGGCAATATTATTTCAACAATTTTGCACGTAGACTGCTTCTAGAAGTTGTAGAACTCCTTGCATTTACCAACTTTTGGGCCCCAAAACAGAACCAGGCTTTCTTGCAAGGGTCCAAAAATAAAAATCTGTGCACAGTCTTATGGTTTGCGACAAAACAAATTGTATATAAGATTTACAAGAATAATAGTGCAAACAAAACAAAAGATCTCTATTGAAGTATAAAATGAAAAGATTCTTCTACTAAGAGATATTGGTATCACCAGACCAAGGTAACCACTCATAACAAAGTCATTATGCTTACAAGACACCATATACAGACAAGTTTCACTACTCCTTTAGATTCTTGGCACATTGCATAAAGAAATAAGTGGACAAGCTTAGAGTTTGGACAGCCTCATTACCCTCCAATTAAGAATTGTATCAGTGTCTCTTTATATCCATAACAGTTTTTCATTCCATAACAGTTTATATCCATAACAGTTAAGAATTGTATCAGTGTCTCTTTATATCCATAACAGTTTTTCTTACTTGCAAAAAGGTCTTTATTTGGAATTTCTTTATATGTACAGCTACTGTTCTCCTCCTAAGCAAAGAAGAAAGCAATTATGGCACAAAACTGCTGACTTAAACAAAGCATATTTTCATGGTATTAGTATCCCTGGAGGTCTCCAAGGCACATACAGATATACTAATACAAGTTGAATATTTTAATGATGTTGAATATGCCTAACTATTTAGAAAGCCTGAAGCCCTGATTACGAGCTGTAGGCCTCTTGCTAAAGCCAACACAAGAACATGTTTTTTTTTGTAGAAAATAATTGCAAATAGGCCTTTTTTACTGAGAGTCTAGACAAGACACAGCACTTGGCAAAATGGGTACACACAACAAAGCGAAAAAACTTATGGTGAATAAAACTACATAAGGCTACATAAAGGATCAGAACTAAGAGATACTATCAACAGTGAATAGGAAAAAAACGGACTGAATGCATCTGTTGCACCTTTTTGAATTCCCAAAGAGGCGTGAAAGTAGAGAAACTTGGATTTACAGACCACGCGAGGAGATGTGCAATAGGCAGAAAATACTATGGGACTTAAAAATCTTGTTCAAGTCAATGTAATACCAGAAATCTGGGAGAGTCACAGTGCTTAAGAAAACCTACCTCAACAAAAAAAAAACAATATATATATATATATATATATATATATATATATATATATATATATATATATATATATCATATATTGAATAAAGCCCGCCTAAATTAAAAAAAATGAAGAAGTAAAATCCATGCAATATGCCAAACTTTTAAAGCCATTTTGAGGGGCTTAAATAGCTTATTAAATAACACTGTGTCTAGTGGCAAATTTTAATGCATTCTTACCACAAATATTGCTTTTCATGTTTCCAAACAAAAACATTGCTTTTCATAAATTGAATTTTGCTGTCAAATGTCCTCTAATTATGCACAAATTTCTTGATAGTGACTTTATGAAAAAAAACTCTTCTGCCAACATAAAATAAAAGACAAATTCAACCAAGGAGTCACAGAATCAAACTTACCGTTTCACTTGTAGCCCTTTGCGTGATATCAGGCATTCGCAAAGTAAGTTTGTATTTTCGTCCGAAAATTCCAATAACAATTGAAAGGACGCACAGCCACTTCCATACCCAAGATGAAGTCATTTTCTGTCACCATGAAAATCTCCCTGTACCCCAGATGTAGCCAAGTAATATTGCGACCTTAAGTAAAGATAACCGAAACTGTATTTATAACACTCAAAGATAGGCTCCTAAACTAAAGGACCAAATCAAATTGAACCTATGAGCATCCGGATACGTGGTCGTCTTAGGGGTCAAACTACTTTAAACAACATTCCAGTTATCCAGCATCTGGTGCTCTTGAGTGCCAGTAATACAATTTATTATTTCAAAGAACATCACGCTTAAGTTCCTCACCACCACAACTTAGTTGCAGGAAGCGAATAGAGCTATTTATGCCTGCAGCTTCCACTTCGGGAGGAAAGGATTATGCCATTAGCGAGCCATTGTAAGTGTTGATTCCAATACTTCCGCGAGTCGGACCCTTGATGGTGCTCAGTGGGTTGGGAACTATACACACAACGCCCAACAAACAGCAGCGCTACCAAATAAAATGTCAAAAAGACAGTCAAATCTCTAATAAAGTATTGAAAAGATAAGTGATCTAAATACGAACCTAGTATCTTGAAAGTAGCTGTAATAGTAGCTTCATAATTTTAGTTTATAGGGAAGGTTGCTGAATTTTCTTGCAACCACTTCAAGTAGTTGCCATCCACCAAACGTAGAGATGGAAGGAAGATAACAAAAAATGTTTCTTGCTGTTGGTAGTATCGGTATTGTTAAAATAAGACTGGCCTTATTTGGTCATTTCCCATTCATCACGACTCTTGGATTGCCACATGGGCATTGACTTGTCTGACACCCTGAATTATTTTAAATAGTTTCAAGAAGACCCATCCAGGAAGAACAAATCGATGTTCTTATGGTAATACTTTATACAGTTGGTAATGATATGATAATCAAATGGCGAGTCTTACGCACGTTCCGCCATGGGACTCGTCAGATCAGATAATCATGTAATAGTTGTTTTGATTAAGTAGGCAAGCCTCATCAAATGTACCACATTGATGTGCAGCAGCAAGATGGTTGATGTGAAGGTCATTGCAATACAGAAACATTTCCGATCTACTTATTTTATTTTTACGTAAATGTAAAGCTTGGCGTAGCCTAGAGCAACGAATATAGTACAGAGAGGCTCATATCACATGAGCACATGTGTATATGTGTGTATACATCTACCCAGCGGTGAACAAGGCACAACGTCTCGAATACAAGTTGGCGATTATCGAGGTTTGCTACAACTTGCTAATGTCCCTTAATCTCTTCCACTCTCTCGCTCCCTCTGGAATTGCATCCTTTCTACCTAAATAAGTCTTCCTTACTTCTAAATTTTCAGCCTGTTGAACAATAGCGAAAGAAATGGATTGGTCTTACTATTGCAGCCACCTGACAGAAACAAGGTGGCATACCCACACTTATTGACGCTGGCCACAGAGTACGTCTCTTACTCTAATAAATCCACTTGTGGTAAGTACTACGTATATATTGACTTTCATAGCAAAGGTGGACTTGCAGGGAATATCTTTGCTGTTGTTGGTGAAAGTTAACGAGTTTGTTGGGCATAAACAGCACGCGCCTGAAAAAACGTTGATGTATCAGATGTATCAGTTACAACAGAAAATAGTAATATTATTTTGTAATAATATTAATATTAATAATATACTAATATTAATATTATAATAATAATATTATAACTTTAAAAGTGAAATCTAAAACTATATTTCTCTCCAATAGAGTTCATTGCCTACGTGTTATTTTTGACTCCCACCTCTCGTGGTGGTTTCACATTGCTGAACTAGCAAAAACGTTGACAAAAACTATTGGTCTCTGGTCTAAAATTCACCACTACGTTGATAAAAACTCTATTAAATCACTGTATTATAGCCTACTTCATTCACACAAGATCTATGGATGCTTGATCTGAGGGCTAGCTAGCGCCACTGAGATCAATAAGATATGTATCTCACAGAAACAGGCAATCAGACTAATTACTTTCTCAGATTTCTATGAGCCTACTTCATTTTCACAACTTGGAATATTGAAACTTAAGGACGTTATTAAACAAAACGTTAGCCTGTTCATTCACTTGCTTGCAGTTGCTACAGGATCTAGTATCTTCTCCATACTCTCGCTGCCTACAAGACGTACTGAAAAATATGGGAGTTTTAATATCAAATATGAAGGTGCTGTTAATTACAATCAGCTGAACCAAGCAGCAGAGAAAATAACTAGGCATCCGTTGTCAAGATGTCGCTCTAGTACGGTGTCGCTCTAGGACGCGTACCCCTTAAAATGCGTCTCTAGCTTTTATCTACAACTGGACCTAGCGCATTGGCGACATGAGCGGAGATAGCAGGCGATTCGAGTCAGGTGCAATGAAGAGGAAGAAGGAACATTTTTTCCTACAAAGCAGCTGATGACCTGGGTAGTCAATCTGCCGAGGAGCGTTTTAAGATCGAGTTTTTCACGAAACTCGTTGATCAAGCTATGTCAGCGGTGGACAGCCGCTTCCAGCCACTGAAGATTTGGTCTAACATTTTTGACTATCTCAGCAGTGGGAGTTCCCTGATTGACCTTCATGCCAAAAATCAACTTTTGCAGCATTGCTTACACTTTCAACAGAAACTGGGAGATGTCCATGGCAACGAGCTTTATATGGAGTTGTCTCGCTTCGTCTCTATCATTCGCAACGACATGCGGCTCATTACACCCACGGATTTTCTGCAATACATCTGCAAGAATGAATTGCAGGAGCTCTATCCGAATGTTGCTATCGCGCTGAGAGTACTGCTGACAATACCCACGACCGTCGCTAGTGCTGAAAGGAGCTTCGGCACATTGAAACTGACGAAGACTTTCAACCGTTCCTCGATCTTGGATGATAGACTCTCCTCTCTGGCTATGATCTCGATTGAAAGCAAAGTTTCTCGTAATCTTGATTTGAACGAGATCATTGAACGATTCATCCACCGAAACATGAGGAGAAATCCATTTATTTGAAGACTTTGTTCGGTTGTGCTTGGTCTGTCAACAAACATTTGTAAGTCATACAAGTCATGCAATTCATGTAAATCATACAGTATATTGTTCGCATACTGATTTCCAAACATTTGGCAGT
The DNA here is from genome assembly GCA_003687565.2 of Craspedacusta sowerbii. Classification (NCBI taxonomy): domain Eukaryota; kingdom Metazoa; phylum Cnidaria; class Hydrozoa; order Limnomedusae; family Olindiidae; genus Craspedacusta; species Craspedacusta sowerbii. The sequence continues at coordinate 7,908 of QQSS02043661.1, forward strand.
GCGGAGATATGGTGGGCCTAGTAGAAAATTTTTTGGGGGGTGGGTGGGAAGGGGGGCCTCAGACTAGCTAGCCACGGCCCTGGATGCCTGGGCATGTAAAATAACCGTAGGGTCGGATAAACCGGTGCAAATTTGATTGAAAGGGTTTATAGGAGGTGCCGTTAGAAGAAATTTGTCTTGTATTGCCTTAAACAAAAATTTAAATGTGAGAAACTTCTCCTGCAAAACGGCCCCGCAACACTGACAAACCCCCAGCTGTACGCAAGCGCATTTCTGTAACTGTAGTCCAGGTAAAGTGATAATCGATCGATTATCGGTCCAAAGAGGAAGATAGGCAGTCGAACAGGCAGCGCACACTCTTTTTTAAGGGCGCTTTTATTTTATTTTATTTTAACGAATGCGATTTTAAATACATGGTAGCGTATATTGCATTGATTTGGTTTTTGTTTCTTTTCATTTTTGGCTAGGAATTGCTTGCACGGACGTTATTTCGAAGAATAAGATTTTAACTACATTGTAGCGTTAATGGTATTGGATTGAGTTGACTTTATTATTATTATTATTTTGTATGTGCTTCTGTTTCCTTTAAATTGTGGCTGGGATTGTTTTAACGGGGTGCTTTTATTTTATTTGAGCGTATATGAAATGATTCATTGCTCAGTTGCATTACGTGACCTTCCTGACGGAAAGCAGGCAATACGTGGCAAGTTCGCGGCTTGGTTCCGTTTCATGGCAAATCACGAGTCTCATATGGCAGCTCTGAATGTTAACTGCTAAATCTGCCCTAAACTTTTTCTGTATACTATGCTAGTACCCCCTGCATCTGCAGATATTCCATCAATTTGATCATGCAAAGTATTAGCGGTATCAATGGAATTCGTAATCTCTGCAATTTCAACTGGAGCTCATGACAGGGTGGTATCTTCAATCTGATTAGCTACGGCTATGAAGATATCTCTACTCAATAGATGATTGTGTGCAACGCTGTTCGTCTTACTTCCAGCAGCTGTACTTAAAGACTAGTTCTCGCAAACTATCTTCTTTGCCCTAAACTTTTTCTGTATACTATGCTAGTACCCCCTGCATCTGCAGATATTCCATCAATTTGATCATGCAAAGTATTAGCGGTATCAATGGAATTCGTAATCTCTGCAATTTCAACTGGAGCTCATGACAGGGTGGTATCTTCAATCTGATTAGCTACGGCTATGAAGATATCTCTACTCAATAGATGATTGTGTGCAACGCTGTTCGTCTTACTTCCAGCAGCTGTACTTAAAGACTAGTTCTCGCAAACTATCTTCTTTGTTTTAATTTTCTTTTATCTAGGCGTATAAGGGTGTTTTACGTTTGTAAAAGCATTTATTGAGAAATAAATTCTTGTTGTTGTTGTTGTTGAATATTAATAATATTATTGAATAACACCATCGACCGCGGAACAGAATCATACGCCGGGACGGTTGCAAATAATCAGCATATTGCTGTAGTAAAAATTTGATAGCGGTCTTTTGTCTAAAGCTTGCAATCGAATGCTACTCCTAATCGTGCGTGTGTATGTCACCTCTCGTGGTTTATGTGGTACCTAGTGCAGGAGATGATGCTAGCAAATATGTAATGATTTTTTCGTATCAGCTTTTTACTAACTTCACGCTTAACCTATGCTTTCGTGAATACACAGAAATTTTCCATCGCTAGTAAACCAACTCCCGTATACTCTTCTCTCTCTTCTCTCCAACGGAGGTAATATAGCAAATAGCAGACTTAACGACAAATCCTGAACTACTCCCTACCCTACAATATCCCTTTTCAAAAATGAGCAAACCTCGGACAAAATTAAAAAAAAAATTTTCTTAGAAATACAGTAACTAAGCCGTTTAAAAACTCGTACTTTTTCATGTGCATATCAAAATCACAAATTAACGTAACAAAAGGACACACTTCATCAAAGGTTAAACGCAACAACAACAACAACAATAACAACAACAAAAAATTCACCAAAGAATAAATGTAACCAAAGGATAAACAAAACCAGCTGTAGCCAATAAACAACGTCTTAACCATGGAGACGGACAGATATGCCACCAGACCCCTATCTAGCAGGCAAAACAAAACAAGGTATACATCGATGCGCTCTGGCTAGATGAGCCAGAGTGGTAGTCTTGCAAGCATACGAGAAACAAACTGTGGAGGACGTTTACTTCTCGGTTTGGTAGAACGTGCGCAGGTAAGGGTTACCGTACTAGATAGTTATAGATGGTTCGTAGCACTAGGCAGGATTACTCATCAATGGCGTCGGAAAACAATACGGCAAATGAAATCACCGAAGCCAGAAAAAATTGGCAACAAAATATTAGAGGAGAAAGGCGGCAATGACTTTCGGTTGACGTGATCGAATAACGAACCGATAATGCAGTAAGTCATTTTGCCAAAATAAAGCAAAATAACAAGAGATTTATCCTCGCCCTGAGGACAGAACTCTGAAAACTTTCATGTAAAGTGACAAAAAAATTATCTCATACGTTCACAACGCCTCAAAAATACCGCTTTCTACAGAAGATCGAAAATCGTACAAACTTGCCTTACAACCATATCCACAAAGCCACAACAAAACCCATGTTTTTTCCTACTCACTTTGAGCACAAACAGAGCAATATATCAGAAGAATATAGTAAGACCATACATGAACCTAAACAACTTCCAAATAGGTTCGTCAGCAAGCACTCCTGAAACGACGAAAAACGTAAAAGTCAAGACGCAAATTCACGAAAAGCGCCTAAGCAACAAAACACTTATCCTCTAGCGACTATGATCAGTGACTATCATACAATATTAGTGAGTACTCAAATGAAAATTACATACTTCACATAAAATCAGGGAATTTCACATAAGCATGTGCGCGCGCAGCTTGCAGACACGAAGCAAAAGACACTGTTTGAATGTGAGCCAACCGTTCGAATGTGAGCCAACTATTCGAATAGGAGCTAATTGTTCGAATGCGAGCCAATCGTTCGAATGCGACCTGAATCGCTCGAATCGTCGTAGCGGGAACAAACAAGCAGAGCGCAACTTCGACGAACGTAAACTAAATCGCCGAGGAAGGCGGTTGCACATCTGCACCATATTGAAAAAAGATATTCCACTCCTTCATATATTAAACATTTACGACAAAAATACCACAAAAGACATCAAAGAGGAAGCTGTGGTTAAAGTGCGAGGAGCAAGCAGGCGGAGGGTTCTCGTATAAGTTCTAAAAATAGGGATAGAGACGTACAAAAGACATCTTAGAGGTCACGGAATGTCAAAGGAAACTGAGGTCTTCAAAGGACACCTAGCGAGGGGCAAACGCTAAAAGTCGCCATTGATCATGAAGCCGTACAGTATCTTTCTTAAACCAATGTATCAATGCATCCACTAACCTGGCTAAGGATTTTTATGGTAGTACAAGTGCTTTTAGGGGTGGATATCATATTGCTATATTGCTATCTTGCGAATGAAAAGTAGCCTTTTATATTCTTGTTTCGTATTAAAAATGCTATGGCTCACGAGGACTTCATCAATAATAGGGGCATATAGGGGCCTCTTGCATAGTACAGTCCGCACAAAAACGAGCTTACAAAAAACCTTTCCCAGCTGCAAAATTTTATGAATCGCTATACTGCTGTTTACACGGAGGAAGAAAGGTCAAGAAACCTGGCGACGGAAAAAGAAAAACATTATAAGTGCGCTTCTCAATTTCAATTGCCAACTGCTCTGCCTGCCAGAATGCATCTGCCAGCAATTCTCTGGTACACTATTTATTGGATTTCTGACCAGCAAACTACCTTGAATTATTATCACTACTGGCCATCAAACGCGCAGTATCCAGGCTTATGTCTTAATTCTTTGCTTTTGGTAATGTGCCTTTTTTCATACATGCAAAGACGCACTCTTTCATCAACTAGAAGGAAATATCGTCAAAAAGAAATATAAAGCTTGCTGTTATACGTAAAATGCAACAAGCTCTCGCTCAAAGCCCGCGTTTCTTGCAGATGTTCGATTAGCAAGACTGAGCACTATGTACTTTTGCCAGTGCGAACAAAGCAAGAGATGCTCTGGCAGTCAAAGGCACGAGTGCAGAGCACAACTGTCATGACAGGCAGGTCATGAAAAGGACAGGTTTGAAAAACAAACATGTTTACGTTGAAATCGTGTTTCGTGTCAAGTTATTTGTATGAGCTTATCGCTTTCGTGTGGCGTGTGCACCAGATAACCATTATATATGTAGTGATCCTAGACGTACTTAAATTATAATCGCATTCTATAGAGATGTTTGCTACATTCTGCGCGGTCACGAGATGGTGAAGGGATCATCGGCGATTACGCGATTAACTCTAGCCGTCTATTTGATTATAGTTACGTTTTTGTTTATATATATATATATATATATATATATATATATATATATATATATCAGGCTTATGAGTAGTTCAAGAGAGTAAGAGTTAAAGATAGAGCACAAAGTTCTAGTCATCAGTATTTCTATCTCGCGAAGTACTGTGCTTGCACAATCTCGCCTCAATTTTTTTGGTGCCGTGACCACTGAAAGTTTCTTGCCGTCTAACTAGCTTCTGCCCGACCAGCCTCATTCCAAGATGGCAAGGGCATCTACAGAACAAAAGAAGATGTGGAATGTACTTACGATCTCATTCGCAAAGCACAAGCAATCATGACGGAAAATTCCTTCGCAATCAAAGACGTGCAGCACCTCATCAACAAACTTGAGAAAAACCTCAACGAGTTCGATGACTTAGAAAACGAAATTCTGGAATCGCTAGATGACGAAGACGACGAGCAGGACCGCTTCGTAAAAGACTCGGTTCCTTTCGCACTGACGGTACCTTACACTATACATTACCTCAAGATTCAAAGGGAACCGATAAAAAAAAGTTTGATTTCGTTTTCATATCGTACTGCAGAAACTACTACACTGGCAACTACGATGCAGACCAACGATGCTGATTCGGAAATCGCCGCTCTCGCTACACACAACGCCACGATCACAATGACAGCCGCATGCTTCGAAGTTGCAGTCGAAGCAAGCACCGAAATCAACGAAGGAGATACGACAGACGGGCATTACCAAACCACAGGATGTCGCGAAGATATGCAGAACTCCAAACTGACTGTGCACAGCGCGTCCTCAAACAGTGAACAACTTCAAGATACAGCAGTCAAGCAGTGCGCACCACCATCCTGCAAACTGTTCCCCTTTCATGTCAACTGGTTCTCACATCTGCCTCTCCTCAGCCACAGCGAATTTGTCCAGTCATGCGCACAGCCGTAGGGACAGGAAGAACAAAGACCATAGGGTTGGATGCTATATTTGAGATTGATTCATTTTTGTATCTAGACTCTTTCCACACAGCACAAGTCAAGCGATCAACACTAAAGCGTCGTGTAAACCAACCAAAATCTGAAGTTGCGGACGGTATCATCATCGACGAAGAGCACTGGATGCGAGATGTTCAGCGTCGCTACTTCTACAAAGAAACGCAGGTGAAGCGATTCGTGCATTGGCCTTGCCGACCACCGCCTCACCTGGTATCGCTTGAAACTCACCTCGCCACCAGCAACCAACAAACTTGTCAAGATTTACGGACCATCCCACCCGTCGGGAGTGTCATGACAGGCAGGTCGTGAAAAGGACATGTTTGAACAACAAACATGTTTACGTTGAAATCGTGTTTCGTGTCAAGTTATTTGTATGAGCTTATCGTTTTCGTGTGGCGTGTGCACCAGATAATCTTTATATGCGTAGTGATCCTAGACGTACTTAAATTATAATCACATTCTATAGAGTTGTTTGCTACATTCTGCGCGGTCACGAGATGGTGAAGGGATCATCCGCGATTAAGCGATTAACTCTAGCCGTCTATTTGATTATATCTACGTTTTCGTATATTTAGCAGGCTTATGAGTAGTTCAAGATAGAGTAAGAGTTCAAGTTAGAGTACAAAGTTCTAGTTATCAAGTCGCAGTAGTTCTATCTCGCAACGTACCTTGCTCGCACAATCTCACCACAACAACCACACAATACTACAACACCTAGACCGGTGAATGGGAAAAGCATTGAGAAGCTAGAACTTTAGGAGTGTCGTACCATGTTTATTAATTGAGAACTCTTCCTGTTAGCACTTTTGCACCGCAACGCATTTAAGCATTGAGAGTCTTGACACCTTGGGCTGTAATATCATGTTTATCAATCGAGAACCCTTCCTTTTAGGACTTTGAACACCTCAATCATTTTCCTGGTATGACATAAAACCATGTCAACCTGCATAGGTAGGTAATATTCAATGCATGTCATTGAAAAGCATCCCTTTGCCTTGTAAAATTTGACTTCGTGCTTAATCTAGCAGGCGTTATTTATATACTTGCCTCGGCAGACATGCAATATTTCCAACAAAGTCAACCTAGAAGCTGAAGAAACCCCTCAAGTTAAAAGCAAAGAAGAAACTTGCTCACCATCACATCGCCAAGGAGACACGAAGTTCAGTTACACTGAAAGATCTCTTAAATTTCACTTAAACAACAAAGTAGGTGCTGACAATGACACAATGATCCGGGTGCATTGATGATCTACTAAGGAATTATAGTGTGTAAAACAGTTTTTGTATACGACAAATTTGGTTATAATAACCTTGTTCATCTTAAACTACATATGCTCCGAATGTTAGCTAAGTTTTTAATCAGAGCGGTGACATAACCCTTTTAGTTGCTACTTATTAAGTATAGCTTGGTATAGCATCATCGCATCACCACATAACTTCGTTGCAAGCCTTCGAAATGTCGGGAAAACTGTTGAGAAATTAGACCATAGGAGTGGTAGGACAATCTACAACCAGTCTGTATGACCGTGGAGGAGAGTGGTTGGACAATGGACGGCGCTGGATACAAGCATGTGTACAAACTATGTGTAATATAAAAACTTCTATAGGCTTTCCCTAATAAGGTGGGTTTGATTTGCCGTCTTCTACATAGAGATTTAAACAAATGCAGTTCACGGAAGCTAATCCATCAAGAGTTAAAAATAATCCACAAACTTTTGCAAGAGAATGGTTTCCCTATAACACATATATCTGCAGTGACGAGCTCATTTAAAAGAAAGCATATTTCCCCAGGAACATGAACAACCCAGCCATCAGGGTCAGGGAATGCAAGTATTTTAAAATGCCTCTTATTGGCAGGGTTTCTAACCTTAACAATCTTGTTCGAGTAGAATAGCAAATTTTTTTTGTAAAGACTGTTACATCAAATTAATTTTCGGACTATTCAAGATAAGCTCTAAAACTTCTTAACAAACGATGTTATTCACAAGTCTCGAGTAGTATACCAACTCAAGTGTGTTGGATGCAATTCCAACTACATTGGTCTAGAGACCAGAGACCTTGGGACAATTATTTCCGAACATCTTAATGAGGAGAAAGGTACGACTGCTGTTGCACAGCATCTTAAGTCATCTCGTGGCAGTAGGCAAGTCTGCACCAGCTCAAACTTTAAAATCATCGACCGTGGTTCAACCGAGACCATTTTACGGATGAAGGAGGCACTTCACATTTTAGATGTTAAGCCAGAGCAGTTGCAAAGCCGAAACTTGACTTCGCATGTATGCAATCTTAGCCGGGAGATTGTCCACTCCTGCTACCCATGTGGGGCTTCGGGTTGCAATCAACGAAGCTCCTCAGCCATTCGTGAGACGTGGCGTGCTACTACGGTCAAGGGTCGGATGTCGTCTTATGTCTGCCTCCTCGTGGCTGCAACTGTTAGTACCTGCTTGGTGTGTCGGTTGTCCGCTTCAGCCCCATGCCAGGTAGGGAAGCTACTGACAGAGGCGCCCCCACCTATTTTACACCGTGGGGTTGATCCGGCGCAGTGGGCATGGGTCGCGGTCCGGTACCCAATCCGGGATCCACTGTAACCTGCACGGATAGCAAAGTCCGGTACCCAATCCGGGGCTCTATGGTAACGAGCAATAAAAAGTCCAAGTCCCAAGAGCCCATGGGCTAGCAACTGATGGATCTCTCAATCAATCGCTGTAAGTAATTCAAGAGAAAAATCAGTTACGAATGTGCTTTGTCCAACCGACAAAGATGATATGATTGATCAACAAGCATTCGTTACGCTTGTACGGTATCTGGACCCTGGTGAATGGAAATGCCCCATACCTAAATGCAATGAACTAGTCTCTTAATCTGGGCTCTTAGTCAAACATCTGCGTGTTAAGCACGACATCGCGGAGGCAAGCGTAATGTTTGAATGTGAATGCGGTTTCAGACGCCCCAAGTCTGGGCCCGTGGGCAGACATCAAATAACCTGTACTGGCGAGAAAATCGATCCGGCGATCTCGGACCTACGTAAAGCGTACCGCAAAGCCAAAGAAAACGTTTCCTGTGAAAGGTGTAGCCGCCTCTTTGCGAGTGAGCAAGGTTTACGTGCGCACATGGCGCGAGATCATATCGATGCCTTTAATGAGGACTTCCCCACGAAAAAAAGTGTTTAAATGGAAAAGCAACGAGCTAATACCTTTGGCAGAGAAGGAACACCAGCTGGTCATAGCGGGTGATGTCGACAAGATAAATCAATGACATGTGATGCACCTAACCCGTACTGCCGCCCAAATTGCGAGGGTAAGAAAGCGCGAAATCTATAGAGAGACACTTCGTAGGAAAATGGCTCTGCTCACGTCCTCTAGTCCAAAAGCCAAGGACGAGCAGAATCTTCTAGAAAGCAAAACAGAAAGGGCTCTGATCGAAGAATGTAGACAAAAGCTACAAGAAATGGTGGGCATTGAGACGCAAAACATCCAAGAAATAATCACAAATGATTATATTGGTAACCTGCAAGCAGGTACTGACGGCTGGTCCGTGACGAAGTCGCTCCTATTCCCTGTAGCCGATCGTGACCGACAAAGGAAGCGGCGCTTCCGGCGCTATCGCTCCAAACGGCGTCGTAGATTCAAGAGGCTGCCAGACAGCAACGATTCAAATTCACGCAGCGCCTTTATGAGGAAAAAGGGTGAAACGATTAAGAAGAATCTGGATGGCACATTTGATTTGCATGGCTGCCTTGCTGACTGCACGCGTGTAGTAGCACTCTTAGTGGGCATGGCGATATGATCACTTTAAATGGTGCAACCATGTGAAATAACAGTCTTGAATCTGTGTTAGATGTTAGTTATTTATTTTTGTTTACTGTTGGAGTGAAATAGTTCAGTAATTCGTTGGATTTAAAAGGATTCGATCAAAATTCGAAGGATAATGGCGAAGCGAAAGGAGAGAGAGGCAAGCTTAGAGAACATTCTTGCTGAGGTTAAGCTTCTCCGCGAGGAGCTCGCCTCGAAGCGTGACCTTGAGGATCTAAAAAAAATCATCCTCGAAAAAGATTTAAAAATTGTGGAACTGCAAACTGAGGTAAAAGATTTAGGCCTTAAAGTAATGCAGGGGGAGCAATACCAACGCCGCCATTCTTTACGCCTTCATGGACTCGAGAAAAAAGGTGAAAAAGAAACGTATCCAGATATCTGTATCTGACTGTATCCAGAAAATAAAAAAAAAACTGCAGCGAGTGTGGGCCTTGATGTAAAAATTGATCGCGCCCATAGAATTGGTCACACTGAGGGAACTCGTCCGCCAGCTATGATCGTCAAGTTACACAGCTGGCAGGATCGCTGCAGTTTCTACTACAAGCGAAAAGAGATTAAGGAGAAACTAGGCATAAATATGCAACTGTATCTCACGAAAGCAAACATTGAAATCTTGAAGGAAACTCGACAACAAATCGTGGACCATCCGGAATCAGGCGCTGAATTTTGTTTCGCTGATGTCAATCGAGCGCTGCAAATCAAAATTCGTGGGCACCTACACCGCTTTTCATCTGTTGAGGACGCTGAGAAACTCATGGGCCTGTTTATGGGTTAGTCACTTATATATTTATTTTATTTGCATTGCTTGGTGTGACACGTTGGGAGCTGTTTCAACTACCTTTATTCCTGCCAAATCATAAACCGTGTACTATGAAAATCTTGTTTGGTAAACCGATGCGTTTTACACAAAGGCCTCTTGATTACTCTGTTACTCCTGCAAATTATGCCTTTTCCGTTCTTTAAGTGCCCACAAACTGGCCATTTGTGCCAGACTTTCCTATAAAATGATCACGAAATTGCTCCTGTGACTGAATTATTCTCGCCACTCAAACCAATGGTTTGCTCTCGTAGAAAATTCTTTTCAGCCATGCCCTCGAGCATTGAGCCTTCTTTGCGAAATGTTTGTATGGCCAATAGCCATCTTTCTTATTGTAATTGACTGTTTCGTGTTTTTATGTATTTTACCTAGCATGCTTACTTCTTACACCCTAGTCTTAGCGAGCCATTATCCAGCGCTCAACACCTTCACCGAAGTGTTAATTAAGGTGGTTTTCCTGCTATGTTAATCCTTATAAACCCTTGCCGAGCAAAAATTGGAGAGCCGTGTCTCAACAAGACGTTCACTCTGCTA
>QQSS02043772.1:0-18437 GCA_003687565.2 Craspedacusta sowerbii
ATAGATAGATAGATAGATAGATAGATAGATAGATAGATAGATAGGTAGATAGATAGATAGATAGATAGATAGATAGACAAACACGCAAACACACGAAGCACACACACACACACACACACACACACACACACTGTCGCCGATATTGGTGCAGGTTGGTACGTGTGTTTAGCATTGCCTTGTTTGGTTTCAGTAGCTTCCCCTTCTTGCGTTTGCCCTCCAGCCTCGTCTGTCTACCTGCAGGACAATATTAATTGTTGAACTTAATCGTCGTGTTAGGACGTAGCGTGGTATCACGTGGCATATATGGAAGCACATGAGTATTTTGGAGTAAGTGTTGCGATGATGGTGTTATGCAATTTGCACTAGGTCCTTCTAGATAGTAGAAAGTCCATTTAGTTCATACAGGTGTTGCCAAACTTAATTATATCTTGACTTCCTTATAAAGCGAGAAACTTGTAAATAGAGAACGTTGTGGTATAAAGAAAGTATGTTTTCAGAAAAGCTGTTGGAATGGTAAGCGAGGTGAACGTATCTACTTTCGCCGATATTGGTGCTAGGTTGGTGCGTGTGTATGGCATTGCCTTGTTTGGTTTCAGTTGCTTCCGCTCCGTTTGCCCTTCAGTCTCGTCTCTCGCCGCATGGCTGTATTGCTTGTTGTGCGTAATCGTCGCATTAGGAAGTAGGTATCATGTGGTATAAATTGAAGCATGTGAGTATTTTGGATTTGGTGTTACGATGATATCGTCGTAATGGTGTTATTTCAATTTGCATTACGCGAGGTTTATATCAGTAGTAGACGGCCCATTTACTTACTACTACCATTTACCCAGGCGTTGTGTAACTGAATTATATCTTGAATTCGTCACAAAACGGGAAACCTTTAAGTAGAGAACAGAAGAAGTTGAACGAACAGAGTACGATCAGTTCAGGAGGTCTTCTAAGTCTACAACGCAGGATACTTCTCTACTCACAACACACACACACACACACACACACACACACACACACACACACACACACACACAAGCACACCTCGTAAGCAGATGGACAATAGTCTTCTGGAGGAATGAATGCAGGCCATGGAATGCATCAATTGATAACAGCGGGCATGCCTGCTAGTTTTTTCCAAATATTTCCCAATATTTTAATTAATCTAACCAAATTAATAGTACATGGCGCTTTAAATCGCTCGGAGACATAGTCTGAAAGCAAGCGTCCTACAGACAGGTACCAACTCATACATTCAGGCTTTGTTGCAATCCTAAGTCTGTTGCTATAGCCGCCCAACTGGGAGAGCCTCCACGCGGCGGTCGGTGGGCAAGCAGAGTGTGACAAATTTTTGTGACTACCTTGGCAAATCTCTAAAGAAGACCTAACCAGCACAGTACAACTTCGTCGTCTGCTGGGAAGGTCTTCAAGAAGAGTGTCTCCTGGTAACAGGGGACAGTGCGATGTCAGCTTTACGATCGTTGGAGCATCGAACAGTCGTCTGAGCTTCCCTTCGACGGCACGTAACGAGATCTTTAGCTCCTTGAGAGGCTCAATCAACATCTGACGACTGGCCTCATTTGCTGTCGCTGACGATCGATGTACTGCGCATCCGGGGAAACTCCTGGCTCTTCACCAACTAACCAACCAACCAAACTGTTGCATTTAAATAAACGCGCGCGCAAGGGGGCTTTGTAAGATTTATCGAACTGGCTCACCGGCGTGAAACCCGAGGAAAGACCCATTCCTTAACTGCAGATCCACTTCACAAGAAGCAAAATCATTGTCACCAAAGAATACCTCGTAACAAGGATTCGCGCGTATGCATATATCTTAAATTCAATACGCTACACATGTTGGAACTAATTACAAAATTCAATAAATTCACAAAGAACCGCAGACTTTGGATTGCATGGCTTTCCGTTCTTCTAATCGTCTGCCTAGTGACGGCAAAGAAAAGCCCAAGCCGTGCCTGGGTTCGCTACTGCTGACTATGGGGTTTATGGTAGCCGTAACTAGGTATAGAAGATGATTTCCGGTACTTGGCCGTCTTCTACGGAAGTACCGTTGTTATTGCCGGCCGCATAGGAGAACTTGAACTCCACCTTTTCTCGATTCGGCAGCTCGATGAGAACCTTCTTCATGCCCTTCGTGCCGTAGTACGAGTCCGGGCCGCGCAGAGTGACGCACGCCGTGTAGCTGACGTTGGGCGAAATCTCGATCGGCTCCTTGAACATGACCCGGTTCAAGCCGTCCGAGCCGTCACAGCTGAACGCCGTGTCGTTGTGACCCACGACGACGCCAGAGTCGGACACGATGATCTAAAGAGCGGCAGCAGAAGTTTCAAACATGTGACCGCAGGCCAAGAGGCATAAAACACACGCACACGAGAAATCTGCCTCTAGAGCACGGACGGACTAGCGGACAATAACATAAACCAGACGCATGCACTCGTATGTTAAGCTCGCTGTACCTTGACTTAATACTGCCGTTGAAGGCCAACGGTTCGCATTCAATACTTGATCCTTTTGAACGAGCTAGGGGGTAGCACTTAGGTTTAATGCTTGCTGTAGATCAAGGTTCGGCATAGGCTGGGGCAGACCAAATTCTCTGGGAAGAGAAGCCAGGGGGTAATGGGTGCAGGTCTCAAATTCGGGAGCCATATTTGGCGCTTACCGTCGTCCTAGATACCAATATCCTTACAAGATATATCAGCATCAGAAGACTTGATCAAACATGCAAAAACTCCGCCGCAAATCAAATCAGCGCACCTAAACGCTTTCAGCACACCCCCCCCCCCCTCCTCTGTAAAAAAAAAACATGGGCGCTTTTTCGTGAACTCAAACATCAGATTCTAGGGAATTCTGGCAATTAAAATAGAAACATACAGCGCAAACGAAATCTTTTACGTGCCGACACGGCGCTAGAGTTATTTCAAAGTCAAGGCACTGGCCCAACGGGCTTATACCGGTTAGCAATGATTCTCGAATACCACGGAAATATGCAAATAAAAACGTCTATCTCAAACGCTAAAGCAAGAAAACTGCAGTCCTGAACTAGGTCTGAAAGTTGGCGGGACTTTATGTAACGTACCATTTAGTACATTACCAATGAAACCGTGTAACTCTCAATAAGTACGAACACGCAATTAGCCTCTCCGTTTTACAAGAGCAAACCGCGCACCTGAATACTGACGTCATAGTCTGTAGGCACATTGATGGAGCCATAAAGCCCCAGACCAACAACGAAAATGCGACGGTTCACAAGAAACTTAATGCGATCGCTGGTCCCGCTGTATCCCCATCGGGCTTCCGTCTTGGAAAATCGGACCACAGACTTCTCTTTGCCTGTCAAGCAACGACGCGGCCGATCGGGGAACTTCACGGCCGGCTTAGGATTCACGGTGAAGTGCAGGAACAGGTTGACGAGCTCGCGGTCCGTGAGAATACCAGACTGAGCCACGTTGTTGGCAAACTCTTCCAACGTCATCAGCGGAAAGCGGATCAAGTACAAAGCGTCGTTCAGCACTTTCCTAAAGAAAAGCGCGCGTAAAACGACAAATATAAAAATCAAGGATCTGCGGCAATTGGGTAGCGAAGAGGAACTGTGCATACGCCACGGTAGCCTAGCACAGGAACTTATCGGGGACACTTCACATGTAACCGCTCAATTTCTGGCTTAACTCTAAGCAACAGTGCACGCAAGAGGCGACACAGTTAGACATGGGCCACAAAGACGATATTTCCAGGAACCAAGTATTATTTAAACCAGATTCAATAAAGCAAAACATTGATGCCCACCCATGGCTCGCATAGCTTAGTGCAAGGAACAAGCAGCATACTAAATAGTCGACATAAGTCTACACTCTACTAAAGCGACGTGCAAGAAGCCAGGTTTCTGAACATGAGAATCATTCATAACATTTGCAGCACCTTTTATTTAGGGACACGTGCGCAATATCCTGCCTCCGACACTCGTGCTCAGCCCATCTTACACAAGCCTCAAACAGCTGGCTCTCTCTGGCGCTCAACGAGTCACGCTCCAAAACAGCCCGTAAGGTGTCCAAATCAATGTCAGTGAACCCCTCGGCATTCAGAGAGTCGACGGTGTTTTTATCAATACAAGCCAAACACATTTCAGCAAGCTGTGGCTCGTCAAATAATCTCGCCTGCGATAACAAAATAAATGCGTTATCTGGCCCAAGATTTCTCTTGAGGAACTCGACGCATGTCGATTCAAGTGTCGGGACGGCGTACTTCTTAGCGGCATAGAGAGTGCTCATTACTGTATCAGGCCCAATCTGCACTTCGTCGGTATACAAGAAACGAAGAAGAGTGAAAAACGAAGCCGGCTCAATATCTGGAATCTCAATCTCGTTACAAGGCTCTGCAGCGAAGCCGCCATTAAACATGGCGTCAAATACAACGCTCCCGATTGAAAGCACAAATTTGTGTGCAGGTATCCTCTGACGTTCGGTTCCTTTTCCAAGCAAGAAATGTACATCACTCAGAGTCTCGTTGTTAAACAAGTAAACTATACGATCTCGAACGCAAGACCTCGAGGCTTGCCAATTGTGATTTCCTCCAGGACTGTATATCTGTTGGGGTGCAGAGTTACTTCGATTAATTTGATTCGGAAGGCCCTCTTCATCACCTTCAAAATCCTCACCTTCTAATCGTGGCCTCTGTTGGTTATTATTAGCTGGCAATGCTAGGTCAATTACGGCGATACTATCAGCAGGCGGATCAATGCGATTTTGGTTGTGGGGTCTCAGCGGATTAAGCATCCTGCGCTATGTGCAATGCAACACCATAGACCAACACTTGCATATCAAAAGGAAAAACATGAATCAAGAACCTCATTAACTTTCCCCTTCAAGTCACCTATAAATAGGAGCACATAAAACAATTAAATACTACCTTGAAGATAATAAGTTAGTAAACCAAAGTAACAAAACTAACAGTCTTATCCCAACAACTGGATAACACACTATACATTCTTGGTGCATTTTGCACACTTCACATAGCTCAAATGAAAGCATTCTATGAAGACACACCTATCAACAGCATGCACCATTTTACTCCATTAGAACATGGATCTAGATGTCTTTCACAGTGAATCGATACGGGGAACAAACCAAGAAAGCCATCTCATGATTCATGGAGGCACAATCTCATAAATAACATGTCACCATTAAGACCCATGCCTAGCACAAACACATAATATTTTCATGCATCATAATAAATATCTTCTACAACAAATAAAATATTGAGAACTTAATTATGTGAGGAAACACATTAGTAGGCACTCTTCAGACCAGTGGAACTATTACTAGCAAATTCAGCGGGTTGAAAGCACCCACTTCAGTGTCAATTGACAACAAAACTAAACACAATCTTAAATGATGGGAAAAGAGCATGGCACGCAAGGAAAATCATGGATAGGCGGAGAGACAATTTACATGTTGTTTAACATAGTTACATGGCTTCGTTATATGATTCTTTTTAGGTCAAAGAAGCTATACACCAAAAGTAAAAGATAGCTAAAAATCACTGGACTGTTTAAGTGCATTGTTCCAATCTAGTTTCCGACTTCCTCATAAAAGAATGTAAGTGGCATAGCTAACTATTTAATAATTGAACATCAGAAATTAGTTGTAATTTACCACTGCTGGCAGGAGTAAAACATTGAGGCAAATCTGGTGGCACTATTTACCACTGCAAAACTTGTGGCAGAGCTGATCAAACAAGAGTGAAAGATATGCTAAGAGAACTGCGCAACACCATACAAAGCACAGCTAGGCAGGACAAAAAAGAAATCACATGCATATCAACCCAACTTAGCCAAGGGCATTATAAGGAGATTTATTCTGCTAGAGATTACAATGCAAAACCCGTTGTTTTTAAGTTAAAACAACTTTAATGCAAACAAAGTAAGAAGCTCATTACTAAATTTTACAACAAACTTGAGACAACAAATATGATACAATGCAAACATGAAACAAAGAATAACATTAAAGAGCCTCAATAATAAATACAATATATTAAGTCCTAAATATCCAATTAATTATAGGGAATCATATATGCAACAATAGACATGCATGGCAAAAGCTCTTTTAACCACTAACAAGCTCGTAATTGTAAACCTTTGGCTCTGATGTTAGTGTGGCAAGATTCAATAACACGAAACTCCCATATTTTTCAGTTTCGTGCATACTTGAAGCAAAGATGACATCTGTCTCCAAACTCAAGCACTTGAAGTAAACTGCTACGTATCCTACTGGCTCTAATTGCAAATACCATAAAGGAGAGTGTTGCTAAACAGACTCAAAAATAATTAGAAAGGATGACTTTCATCTTTTCATGTTTTCGACATTGCCATTGCATTAAAACAAAAGAGTAACAGCCTTTTGTAAATGGTTTGCCTGTTTTAGGGATTTTATTGGTCAGATCAATTTGAACTATTTAACACCAGACTTAATTATGACAACAGTTACTAGAAAAGCATGTTGAACCATGAATAAAAACGCAAATCTAGTACTGTAGTGTATCAATGAATCAGAGTTCTCATTAACCTGAAATTATGGGAGCATACAGAAAAAGCACATCATACTAACATAAATCACAAATTTGGTAGAACTAGCGCATCAATTAAAGAATTACCAATTAACTTTTCACTCTACAGGATGCATAAGATATCAGACAAACTTTGACTTGCTATGGTTCTACCAGCAAATGACAAGCAAACTTATAGGCCACCTCACAAGCTAGGCTGGAAAAGTCAGCACATTATAAATAAACAGCTACATAGCACATAAACACATTAGGTGATATAGAGTAAGATCAGGAAAAAGATCAGGAAAAAGAAATATGAGCTGTAACTAGCCACCTGTTAGGAAAGGAGATTGTAGGCATCTATAAATCTAGGCATGTTCTGAAAGTCTACTAATCAAGATCAGCATCAAGATTTGACCCCACAGTATAACCCAAAGCAAAGAGATGACGGAAATAATTGGGGCAACAGGTGAATATCTTCAAAATAATATTGGTTACAGAACTAAAATTCATAAAATGGTGAATGTCCCTAAAACATATTTTAACAATTTCCTTGTTACCTAACAACTGCCCCAGCACTGCACATACCCAAGATAAATTGCACAACTTAACTTCTCTAGCAAAATAATGGTAGTGAGTTGCAAAGTCCACTATTTCTTTTCTTAAAAGAACTAAAGATTCCGGCAAAAGATAAACAATAAATTATTCAGCGAACTGTGTTAAATAACACCTTTTACCTTAGGAAGGAAGTTCACAGTATCAATGCTAAATTCACATATCTCTAACAAATGAAAGGACACACCGACTCTTGCAAAGAAGAAAAGCCTAATCGTAAAACAGCAGCAGGAAAACCGAAGAATAAATTCATTTTTCCTCGCTTTAATGCTTCTCTGACGCTTTCGACAAAGTGAACGACCATTGCAGAAACAGTCTTTATAACGTTACTTGGCATAACAACGGTTATGCGACGTATCGACAAATTTTCGCTCTTGCACCGAGCCAGAAAACCGTTGCACAGGAATATTTTAGCAGAAAAATCAATGGATCAATCAATCTCAATGGATCCAGCCTTAAATGAGACAGTCCTATCGGATTGTATTAACCGAAGCTGAGAATGTTTGCGACGATCGTAAGGTATGGCGTCGATGCACTAAGCACATACGCCGAGCACAACATCCCGATCCCCCAACATTTACTTTCGTCGGGCTCGGCATCATTCAAAATACGCCGTTCCAGAAGCCAGACAGCCTGCCACGGAAGAAATCCACTAAATGCTTGGCAGTCATACTGTGCATGCGCGCACAGATGCATCTCCGTTTTCACTGCAGGGTAGTCAAGCCACAGTGCACGAATGCTTGCAGCACCAATATTTATAGCAACATTAGGCGGAGGAAGGATTTTTCGTTGAACCAGTGTATCTGGGTTAGATTCTCTTGCTTATCCCATTCACAGTTTAAAAGAGCTCTTGTACCTACTCGATGCGAAAGGCTCGATTTATCTAGTGGAATCCCATGGATTTATTGACATGTGAGGTAGCATTTTGGTCCCCTGCATTGCTCTATATTAAGTAATAAGCACTGCCTCTTCCAAGAAAACATTTTATGCCGCCAGGTTATTCACATTGAGGATTCTGTTGGGTCAATAGGGTTGACAGAATGCAAGGTCATGCTGCAGGAAAACCGTGACAAGTATGTTTGCTGTTTGCTGGGATGACTGCCTATGCTTAGCCAGTGTTTGAGTTTTTTGTATGATTCGGTCAAACTGTTTATTTATTGTTATTGTCAATTAATTCTCGTGCAGACAAGAGTTTTCGAGGTAACATGGTAACATGAAAGTTAGGACTCAAAGGAATATTAAATATATAAATGTTAAATATATCATAAAGGAAACTCGAAACTTTAATCATCTGATCCATCTCAAAGAACAAGTATGCTTGCAAGTGCAGTCGATCTTCTACTCCCTTGACGCTTGCAATGTTAAAGTGCTTGATTTTTTTCCAGCGAGTCGAAACTTCCTCATTGTAGCTTCATTATATAAGAGATAAGTCTTCTTTGACCCTTTGCAGGGCATTTGATATTAATTCTACGTAGAAATGTTTTTAACTACACAATAGTGTCTCAGTTGGTGCTTTCATTTAGAAGCAGGATTGACTGATTGATCGGTGAAGAGCTAAGATTTTCCCCGGATGCGCAGTCCATCGATCGTCGGTGACAGCAAATGAGGCCAGTCGTCGGATGTTGGTCGAGCCTCTCAAGGAGCTAAAGAGCTCGGTACGTGCCCTCAAAGGGAGGCTCGGACGACTGGTTGATGCTCCAACGATCTTGAAACTGACATCGCACTGTCCCCTGTTACCAGTAGACACTCTTCGTGAAGACCTTCCCAGCCAGCGGACGACGAAGTCGTACTGTGCTGGTTAGGTTTTCTTAGGAGATTCGCCAAACAGGGTAGCCACAAAAATTTGTCACATACCCTGCTTGCCCACCGGCCGCCGCGTGGAGGCTCTCCTAGTTGGCCGGCCAGAAGCAGGATTTGATGCAAGCGTTAAAAACTTTAGTCCATTTGCCTGCAATTTAATATGAATGGTAAAAACTAGTCCCATTTCAAGAGATAGTGTAAGTCGGAGCCTGGGAAAGGAAATTTGTCAGAAAAACAAGCCAAGTTTGAACATGCTTTGTCAAGCAGCTACTGTTGGATGTGTAGAAGGCCGTTCACTAAACAAACAGTATCAAAGCTACACAATTGGAACGTTAAGTTGCAAGTGCTTCGCATTCAAAACGTCTCAAAACGTCACTGCGTCGCAAAACCACATTTGAAGTTCAGCGACGACATCTAAAAAAGCTGGGTCAA
Organism: Craspedacusta sowerbii; assembly: GCA_003687565.2. Lineage (NCBI taxonomy): Eukaryota > Metazoa > Cnidaria > Hydrozoa > Limnomedusae > Olindiidae > Craspedacusta > Craspedacusta sowerbii. Next base: position 9,390 of record QQSS02043772.1, read on the forward strand.
AGTGTAATTCAGTGCCGAAAACATGTTCTGCGTTTCTTGCTTTGAAAAAAGAGTCTGGTAGCCTGGAGAGATATCGAAATCGATTTGCTTCCGGTAAAATTACTTTTTAATAACATTTACAAAGAGGGTATTTCTACCGCAGCAACATTTAGCATGCAGCTAAAACAAGAAGTAGCAGAGGCCATCGCCAATTCTTTTCTTAAATCCAAGCTTTTGCTGATGATGATACTGGTAAATATCTAGTAATGAAAATTCATCAAAGTTCTTTGCTTATGTGAGTGATTTGCTTGCATCTACGGGCTTTTAAAGGTAATTTTACTTTTCTCGTGTATAACCGGTCAGAACCTATCATTTTACTTTTCCAGCAGTCAGATGGATTTATTTGCATCACATCACATTTTTTAGTCTGGATTGTAAACCAAGTTCATTTTGCCATGACTTAAATGAAATATGCAATGAATACATATACTCATGAATACATTAACTCAATTAACTCATATAAAGCATGGAAATAGTGTTCATAGATGTTTTTTATGACCGTATTAGGATGTTATCTCTGAAGTCTATCTGAAATTCTCTTAAGCCTATTTGATGTAAACTTGGTTGGATACCAAGCCATCACAAAAAGTTGAAACTCGAATCTTCATGAATGAAGCAAGCTTTGTTTATCGTATGAATTTACTAAGAAATCCTTAATTGAAATATTACCACCATCTAAAATATCATATATCTTTCATTGAAATAATATCACCATCATAATATCATATATCTTTCAAAAGCGGCGATGAAAATAGACGCCGGCTTTGTAGTTGCTTACGCACAGGTGTTCAAGAAGCGCGCGCTATTGTCCGACGTGATTGGACTCAGGCAAAGAGACTATCAATGTGTTGATTTGTTTATATCAAAGATGGCGGACGTCATTGAGAGGAACAAGCGCAAGGGCCTTGGTCAAGGCCATCATCATTAATGCATTTCATGTACTATAATTCAAAGCGATGGAGGTGCCTACGTAATCCTAAAACAAGTTGTAAGATGGCACAAAAAGCATGCAAGAATGAGATATTAAGATTATCGCAGTTTTCCAGGGTTGGGTTAAAACGCGATAGCGACAGAGATGAAGCCTTTAGACGCTGCGGAAGAGGTTCAATAGCCAAACGGACTCCTCATTTATGCAGGCTAAACAAGCTAACCATTATTATAACATGCTCAAACACAAGTTTTTACAAAAATCGACATCTAGATTGCCCATCATGACCGCATCTTTGGACACATTGAGTCACAAAGCAAGTTGCTACACAAGTACCTACAGTGAAACCTCATGATTTACCTAAGGACAGAAAACTTCAAGGTAAGAATCAAGCGAATACCGGCGAAAAACTAGGAGAGACAGTGTGTGCGTGCGTCTTTGAGAGAGATAGAGAGAAGGAGAGAGAGAGAGAGAGAGAGGCAGAGAGTGAGAGAGAGAGAGAGAGAGAGTATCTTGAGTGTGATTTGAGGGTATATTGAAGGTCGCATTAAGACTACGTCTCTCTGAAGTTAAGAACGCTGACCAGTTGCACGAAATGGCAGTATCAAAGTAGCATGCTGGTTTCAAGCACTTGGCATTTCCAATTGGATAACTAAATCAATATCGCAGTCTCCTAAAGAGTGACAGTAAACTCCAATAAAGGATTATAGCCCAAGTATGCTCCTTCTGTTAGCACAACATAACACAAGCTTCCACGCAGGTTTTTATCATCTAGGGGTTTTCGAAACTGCGTGACTATCCAATATCTGAATAACAGGGAGGAAATAAACAGTATTAGGGTCTTTGGTATCTGAGAGTTTTGTCTACGCATTATGCAAACTTTCGTTATGTGGGCATTGTGACTCGATAGGGATGTAACATGAAGCATTCTTACATGGTATTATATGGTATATTACAACAAAAACAACAACAACAACAATCTCTTTTCCCAAAAGTGCGTACAATACTTTACAGAAGAGAGTTTATCAAAATCTGTCACACAATGGGAAGGAGGGCTCTTCTTAGCAAAGCTAATCAGAGTTAAAGAGCCGTTTGTATTATGCTTTACTAGTACAGAGGTTAATCTCTAAGTCAATCAACTTATTTAGAGTGTGAGCGCCAGTGACATTTAATGATCTATCACCGAAAATGGAGGGCTTTTGTCCGGGGGGCATGAAGCTTTCCTCGCCCGTCAGTTATTGTGCTTCTAGAATGTGATCGCACAGATAAGAAAGATTTCAGAGACATTGGCAGGTCACCATGTTTCCAGTCGAACATGAATAGACATCTATTTAGTTCTATTAGATCAAAATTCAACAGAGCTTTTGGGAAATCGCGAAGATCTATTTCTGGCTATGGCGGGAGATGATAGTAGGATAGTGAGACTCTAAAGACAAAGAACGAGTACGGAGACTACTAACAATTTATGTTTGTGTCATCGACTGTTCTATATCTAAGTGAGTTTACACAGGTTTATATACAGTTTGCAGAAAGAAGTCGTTATTTACAGTGTTTCCAATTAAGGAGCAGAGACTTTACGTTAAGGAGTCTCCCTGTTCAATTCCTCCTGTTTTACCCAGCTCGACTGGGTTCCAGGCACTTCTTCCTGCTTGACCCAGCTCGAGTGGGCTCCAGGCACTTCCTCATGCTTGACCCAGCTCGAGTGGTTTCCAGGCGCTTCCTCCTGCTTGACCCAGCTCGACTGGGTTCCAGGCGCTTCCTCCTGCTTGACCCAGCTCGACTGGATTCCAGGCCCTTCCTCCTGCTTGACCCAGCTCGACTGGGTTCCAGGCGCTTCCTCCTGCTTGACCCAGCTCGAGTGGGCTTCAGGCGCTTTCTCTTGCTTGACCCAACTCGAGTGGATTCCGGGAGCTTCCTCCTGCTTGACCCAGCTCGAGTGGTTTCCAGGCGCTTCCTCCTCGTTGACCCATCTCTACTGGGTTCCAGGCGCTTCCTCCTGCTCTACCATCATTGGCATTTTACGACAGGCTTCAAATCTAAGGTTAGGAGAACTTGAGCAACAAAGTGTTTTTTTAATATTAACATATTTATAACTTATTTATCAACATATATATGACATATTTACAACATAAATACATAATTTCAATACGACTAAATTCTTTGTTAGTAAGGACAGATATGAAACCCAAGTAAGGAAGCTTTAAGTCTCTTGTAGAACACGCATCATTTCCTTTCTTTTCTTCGTTAACACGATTAATCTAGAATTTCCGATTAGAATATCAGTAAACTTATTAACGGTAGTGTGAAATCCGATCCATTAACTGTTAATTTCGTATATGCTGTGAATTAGGGTATTGATTAAACCAACCTTATAAGTGAATATACCATAGCTATAAAAATTTAACGTAAGACCCGAAAATGTTGTCGTAAAAAAAATCGATGTAAAGAAGTTCTTACCATTCGAGCGGTCGACTAAGACATCCAAAAAATGCAGTTTTCCAGCCACCTCATACTCCACCGTAAATTGAATGTTCGGATGCCTTGTGTTGATGTGCTCCAAAAAAATGACGTAGCTTTGCATGTGGTATTAAATAGACGAAATATGTTGTCAACATGTCGACGATAAAATATAGGCATTGGAACATTACATTGACAACATCACAGCCACACACGCTCATGGAAACTCATGAAAAGGTTGGCAAAGACAGGACCAAGTCGAGAACCCATGGCAACACCATCAATTTGGTCATAAAAAGAACCATTAAAATAAAAGTGCGTTTGAGCTGTAGCAACAAAGACAACTTTTAAAGCTACGACTTACTAATTTTAAACAGTGGGTAGTCGTCATGGATAACATGGACTGCAATATCAATGGTTTCATTTACAGGAATATTAGTAAACAAGTTATAAACACTGAACTACACCATTACCATTGCCTTGCCATCAGTACTTACCTGACTCTAACTTTATCTGTCTAGTCTGTCTCTTCTCCACCTTCCTATTTTATTCTTTCCTTACTTTTTTTTCTGGCTTACCTTGTTATCATAGTACCAGAACAATTTAATTGATTGTATTTTAGTATCAGTTACGTGTAAAATAATTTATTTCTCTCGCGCGCATTGCGTTTATCGAGTAAGTGGGTTTTAAGTGTTATACCTATGAATTGTAGGTGTATTCTCGCCTATTCCATACTAATATCCTAGTGAAGTTTAATTAAGTTTGGTTAAGTTGCAAATCTTCAAGGCAAAGAACAAAGCTAATAATTTTTGTGACGTTTCGGTCCTTTCTTGGACCATCTTCAGACTAAGCGAACAAGAATACAAAAAAACCGAAAAACAAAAACAAGCAGAGCACGCATCGCCAGAGTCACATCTTCGAAGTCGAGTTAAAACAGCTTCAACTTAATCGAGTCTGACTGCACGTTCAGTGAGTTGGCGAATTTATCAATGGTCAACACCTGGCTACTCATCAATTGCCGATCGATTTCGATCTTCACGCCTGCTTCACAGCTCTGCGCAGGTGTCGCTCCAAATGAGAGTGTCTGCTAATTGAGTGCTTGATCATCGCGCACCATAAATTCGCCAACTCACTGAACGTGCAGTCAGACTCGATTAAGTTGAAGCTGTTTTGTCGAGAAAAAGCTTGAAGAACTTCTGTTACGGAACTTCCTTGTGAAAGTAGCTCCATTGGAGTTATTTTCTGTTTGTATTATTAATCAGTTTCGCATGTGTACTTTCTGTTTGTGTTTCTATTGCTGAGCTATTATTTATCAGTTTACTTAATTTGCGTGTGATTTGTGTGGGTTAATTGGTTTGTTTTTATATCGAGTATATAAATGGAACGAGTTGGTAAACATTTTAATATCAAAGTGACGGGTGGTGAACAAGATTCTACAACAAGTGTTTCTTCTACCAAGATAAGCCTCGCATGGTGCAAATTGTAATAGCACCATAAAGGCGATATCGTCGTAACACCTTTTTCCGAAATACTCGTGTGCTTCCAAATATACTCCATCCGCGATAACTACTTCCAAATACGACGATTACGTTCAACAAGCAATATAGCCATACGGGTAGAGGCAAGGCTGCATGGTAAACGCAAGAAGGTGCAGCAACTAAGGCCAAATAAGGAAAGACTGCGCACACACATCAACCTAGCACCGATATCGGCGAAACTACCTGCTTGTGTTGCAAACAGTTGTTTAGAATTTGCTTAGAAAGTCCTGGCTCTGTCAATGGTACGTATCTGCGGTCGTCGGGCTAGAAAACTCCAGCTTTGGATGGCTGTCGATTCGATCTGCAATAAGCAGTTCAATCTGTAATAACGAAAATTGTTGTGTTGCTTCGATTCCTTTCACGTTACAACATACTCTTCGAACCTTGTTGAAAATAACATTATTTCCAGCTAGCATCAAACTTTGCAAACTATCCAATAGTAAAAATCTTTTCGACTGTCAGTAACCGACGATCTTTATTATCACACTCGCCTGATAAACGATGTTCTGATGCACTGTTATTGATGTCTTCGGGAATTGTAGTTGCCTCGGAAGATGCAATAGCCTCGGTAATGGTACTCGTCTCTGCTCGCAAACTAAAGACTTTTGGGTTAGAGCAACGCCTTTATAGGTTATTTCGAGCAATAAAGATGCCTCAAGGAAAGATGGAAAAACGTCAGTTTTATCCCACCCTTTTATCCTATTTCGGCTCTTTTTATGTCTAGGGACCTAAGAAAGGCAATCATGAACAAATCCAGGTTGGAGAAACGCATTAATGCCAATTACATGCCGGGAAACATGCACAATGACAAGAAGATTAGAAGTGCGTCTGTATCACTGAAACGAGAAGCTATAAAAGACAGATTTCTAGTAGATACCGAACCTGGGTTCTTAACTATAGAAAAGTTCTGGAATTTAATAAAACCGTTCGTGAGCAAGGAAACTAAAGGAAACAATGAAATTATGCTATTAGAAATTGATAACATCATGAAGAATTCTCAGAAAGTAGGCGAAATTTTCAATAATTACTATATAGACATTGTAGGGCACAGCTCTGGGCGTAAGCCTATATATCTTCTGCAGATTTCTTATCTGATGATCCACACAGCTTGTAAAACATATAAGGGAAATTTATGTGGATCCTCCAAGTACACCTAGAATAAAAGCTGAAAATATGTCGCTAGAGGGCAAAACTTTGACCTTCAGCACACGCATGTAACATTGACGATCTGAAAAAAATCTTAAAAGACGAGTCCAGTATCGCCATCGACTGGTTACTCTCAAATGACATGATGGCCAACCCTAAATAATTCAACGCAATCTTTGTGACTAAAGATAAAAATGACACCTCTAAAAATAAGCTGCGCATCAAAGGCATCGAAATAATGACTGAAAACTGGGAGACGCTTCTACGGGTAACAATAGACAGCAACTTGAATTTTGACCAGCACATTAGCTAAATCTGCAAGGCTGCTGCAGCTCAACTGAGCGCTCTAATCAGATTAAAATCAATCAGCCTTCCACATGTTGCCAGAAAGGCACTAATCGAAGCTACATCTATTCAAATTTTAACTACTGCCCCTTAGTGTGGCACTTTTCCTCAGCAGCGTCCTTATCCAAAATTGAAAGACTACAAGAGCGAGCCCTTCGCTTCGTATACCATAATTACTCAGCCACATAAGATCACCTACCTGCGATCTCCCATATATGCGCAATGGAAGTTAGACGGCTACGCACCTTATGCTTAGAAGTATTCAAAACGATCAACAGTATGAACCCAGTGTATATGAAAAAAATTTTCTTAATGCCTAAAAAAAATCAGGCATTCGCCCAAATATGCCCCTAAACCTTGCGGTGCCGAAACAAAACCAAGTTACTCTTGGTTCACGAAGTATTAGTACCCTAGCCCCAAGAGTTGACAACGCATTTCCAGAGCATCTTAAGTCAAGTGCATTTCAAGTTAAATAAAAAAAAATTGGGATGTCTCCAAATGTGTTTGCAACGTATGCGAGCAAAAGTTTTGATATTTGAAGACCTGTTGAATAGCATTGAGCTGAATTTTTAAATATATAACTGGCCAATAGAAAATCTGAAATTTAGCGTGTTTCTTATCTAATTTTTCCCGGATTAGTAGGGTTGATAATTTGTATTTCTGGCTATAAAAAAAAAATAGGACATAGGACGTTTTTCTTGTTTAATTTTTCTTGGTTAAGTCAGCTCTTGTATTATTGTGCTTGATTGTCTTTTTCATTTTGATACGCTAATTTTTGATCACCGAGCATAAATAAATGTGAAAATGAAAATGAAAAAAAAAAGCCACTGGTTTGAAAAATAGAAAATAAAAAATAGTAGGAAAGATCGGAAGCAAGCTAATCGCTATTTGTTAGAACTCAGTGAAAAGTGAGAGAATCGTTGCTTTTAAGCGTGTTGGCGATTTAATGTGTGCATGCGTGATATTATCTTATCTTGTTACGCACGCAATAGATTTACATACAGCGTGATTATGCCCGTCGGCGTGGTTTGCATTGCAAAGGCGTATTCCTAAAACTTATTTACGTTACGTAAGCCCCTTAAATCTCACTTTAGCAAGTCATTCAGACTTTTCAGCTCTGCATGACGGAGTTGGGTTATCTGGTTCATTTATAATTCAACAACAAGTTAGTCGTGGTTTTATAAAGCCTGCTAGTTCCAGTTTTATGGTTGCATAAATGTTTCATGTAACTGGGATTAAGAAGAATTAACTTGGATGTGAAGTTTCGGGCCCGTCAGCCTGTGATGCTATCTTCTTAGATTTTCTTATGCAAGTTACGCTTTCGACGTAGGTCAGATGCCAGCTTTTCTTATCTTACTCTTCAAATTTTGAGTTACTCCTTCAGCCACGACATACCAACATCAGTTCATTCTGCCGCACCTGGCTACACTCATTTTACGTATGGGACCGCCCGTATTCGCTTAATTAGACAGCGGCAGACACCAGTCGTGGCAACACTGCAAAATTATTTCATAAGTGTCGTAAATCGCTCTATGAATGAATTAGTAATAGATTTTCAGCCGAGTGCTACAAGAAAGTGATCAATGCGCCAGACGTACTATTCAGTCGGAACAGTCGAAGTAACCCGGGAAGACTTGACACCAAGCAAAAAGATTCCTTAGAAACGTAAGTTTTCTTATATTCCAATACTCTTGGTGCACTCGACCATAGGCGCGAAAAGGTCCCATAGCGATATTTTGCGGAACAAAGCATGTTATTCTGCTTATTGAAGACTCGAATCGGCAACGTTCTTGCCGGTAGAGATATATCAATAGGAGTTAAGGCTGTCATTCTAGACTTAACTTTATTACCTAGCTTTTATTTTATTAAATTTATAAAATCTTAGCTGACTTAAATTTCATTCCAAAGAATGAACTCATAATTCTTAGAACAACACCTATTTTCAATGCGAAGAATAAGTGGACCATCTTCAGACTATGCGAGCAAGAAATCAGAAAGTTAAGACGTTCAAAAACAAACAAATAAAAAAACAAAAGAAAAAACTAGGGGAAGAACGCATCGCGAGAGTCACATTTTAGAATTCGAGCTGAAGCAGCTTCAACTTATCGAGTCTGACTGTGCGTTAAGTGAGCTGGCGAATTTATGGTGCGCGATCATCAAGCTCTCAATTAACAGGCACTCCCATTAGAAGCGACACTTGCGCAAGGTTGTGAAGCCGGCAGGAAGATCAAAATTGATCGGGCAATTGATAGATAGGCCATTGTTGACCGAGTCAGCTTAGGCTAATTTTTCATTAACGAGCATAAATAAATGTGAAAGATAGAAAGAAAGAACGAGCTTGACTGTTGCTTGTGTTCGTCGAAGCGTTAGTGCAGGTGGTGAGTTTTCATACCGATATGACCGACTTTAGACTGGCGACATTTGCAAAGAAACTTTTGTAAGCTTACAGTCAGTCTTTATCTTTGGTGTAAACCCTCCCAATCTTTATCCTCGTAAATATGGTCTGAATTGGTGCCTGTGTCAACCACGAACTCAGAATCAAGTAATATAACTAGACCGAACGGGTTGATTAATAGTTTATTTCACAAAGATGCA